>PVLD010014576.1:0-51807 GCA_004027595.1 Dinomys branickii | reverse complement strand
GGGCCCGAGGCGGCCGCGCTCCCACTGTGCCTGGACCGATCCCCGCTTCTTCCCCGCGGGGATCGTCCCCGGCTCCCAGCTCCCAGCGTCTGGGACTTTCCCACGTCTTGCCCCGGCAGCCTGGTCCGCTCTACCACATCTCCCCCGGCATCTCAGAGAAATACGCCCAGTTTAAACTTCCCAGCCGAGGTTCCGGCATTCACGCTCACCAAGTCTGTCTCGAGCTGGTGGTGTTTATTAAGGAGGTTCGCTCCCTTGCTGCTCACCCGGTCGCCATCTTCCCGATGTGGTTTGTGGGATGTTTCTATCTTTTAAAGAAAATGGTACAATTAACACTGGTTCCGTACTTCTATGCTAACAGTAATCAGAGGCCTTGGGGAGATGTATTCTAGTTGACCATGGCTACTGTCCTTTCTGCTTTTATCTGTTGTATCCTTTTGGATTTGTGATCCTAAGCTAAGTAAGACATAACTGCCTACCCTTAATTAAGAAAGTAAGCAATAAAAACAAAAATACTTAAGAAAATATGTTAAAAAAAATTTTCCCCCAGGGAAATACAACCCTTACTCAAAACAGTGAATTACTTATAAAGAACTAAGCAATTTCAAATGGAGACCAGGATATTGTTTGTGACCACTGTCTTCCCATTCCTTTCCCACATATCAGTAACACAAATGAGTACTTTTTAAATTAGCCACTGTTTCTCAATAATTTATAATTAAATGCTGAAGAGTAGTTACATTTGCCTTCTCTCAGTAGACATCTCAAGATTGGCTCTGAAAATACACAAAGCTTATGCAAATAACCATAGAGAACATTTAATGTCAGTTTCCTTTATTTTTCCAAAACAACTGCAATAGTTTTATTAAATAAAAGTTTATTGTCTACTGTTAAAAAAAGATAAAGTATACCATAAAGCTAATGCAATAAAAACAGCCTGGTACCATCAAAAAAGACCTAAAGATCAATGAAACATATTAAAAGATGCAAAAACAGCCCCAGATGTACTCAGCCATCTTATCTTTGACAAAGGTACCAAACACATTCACTGGAAGAAAGATAATCTCTTTAATCAATGGTGCTGGAAAGACTGTCCCTGAAAATGCCAAAGATCAAAATTGAACACATGTCTTTCACCATTCACTAAACTAAATTTGAAAAGGATCAAAGTTCTAAATACTAAAACAAAGACATTAAATGTGCTGGAACATAGAATAGGTAGGTAAAACTCTTACAGACATTGGTGTAGGCAAAGACTTTATGAATAAAACCCCAATCACACAGGAACTATCACACAAAAAAATTAACAAGTGGGATCTCTTCTTATTAAAATGTTTTTTCACAGCAAGAGTAACTACCAACAGTGGGAATAGACAACACACCATGTATAAACAATTGTTTTCCATACAAAAAAATAAAACTAAAGAACATACAAAAACTAAAAAAATACAGGCTAATCAAATTTAAAGCCCAAAAATTGGCATCTGAGATGAATACACACTTCTCAGATGAAGAAATAAAAGTAGCAAATAAATGTATGAAAAAATGTTCAACATCACTGGTCATTCAAGAGATGCAAATTAAAACAGCACTGAGATTTCATGTCACTCTAGAAAGAATGGCTATCATCAAGGTATCAACCAGTAACAAACACTCGATGGGCTGTGGGGAGAAAGGAACTCTTCTCACTGTTGGTGGGAGTGTAGACTGGTGCAACCACTGTGGAAGTTAGTATGGCTATTCCTCAAAAAACTAGGACTGGAGGTCCCATTCGACCCAGCTCTCCCCCTTCTGGTTATCTTCCTAGAAGATTTAAAAATATCACACCACAAAAATATATATATATATATGCTCATGTTTATAGCGGGACAAATTGTAATAGCTAGGTGTTGGAAACAGACTAAATGCCCATCAATTGAGGAATGGATAAAAACGATGTAGTCTTTTTATACAGTGGAGTACTCAGCCATAAAAAAGGATGAACTAGAGACTTTTGTAGGTAAATGTATGCAACTTGAAACCATGCTCATAAGTGAAAATAAACCATATCAAAAAATTCTGATCAAAATTAAAACATCATATTGTCTCCTTGGCGTGAGAAACTGAAAGAGTAAATAAGATCCAAAATGTGCAATAGATATGATAAAATGACAAGAAATGGTTCAAAAGGAAAAAAAAAACTGGGATGGGAGAAAGGAGTAAATAAAGAAAGGAAAAGCAAATGTATATACAGTTCAATAGTTAAGGTATTTATACTACTAATTTCTCCTAGTTCATTAAAAAGAAGTGTTTGTGCTAATATTGTTTGGATAATTAAATACCTGTATCTTGTACTTTGAGTAACTGCTAAAGACAGTAATACCATATACTAACCATTATTACCCTCCCTCCTGTTATCTTGCTTTGAAAATTTATTTTTTAAATAAAAAATTCACATGTCCCCCAAAGATACTTGTTTTGAGTGCTAAGTCAGTAGCAATAGTCAATGTGCTATCGGAAGGTGGGCCCCTTGGAAGGAGGTGGGTTATTGCAGATTCTGAATGGCGTGGAAGCATGTGTTCTTGTCTTCTGCTTCTTGGGTTCTCTCTGCTTCCTGATTGCCCTAGGTGGTCAGTTCTCCTCTGCCTGCCCCTTCAGCTATGCCATTTCTGCCTCTGAAATCCTGAGGAAACTTAACCCTTTTCTGTAAGTTGTATTCCTTGGTATTCCATCAGTGGTGATGAAAACTGACTAATTCAGTCATTAAAAATTCAGAAGAAGAAAATAAAAAATCAGAGATATTAGTCTGGGGGACATTCTATTCAAGGTATCTTTCCCAGGAATCTCTCTGGTTATGTTATCAATGGGAAGCCCTGCTTTGCTAAGACTGTGGGTTCTGAAGTGTTACATTCTCTGAACTCTAGTTAGGGTTTGACAAATTCTGTCTAGTTGGGGGATAAATAAATTCTTAGATTGAATTGCCTTATCTATACAATAAGTATTATTACAACATCTATATAATGAAATTATCTGAGTAAAATGTATGATGGTATATATTCAAACTTTTAGCACAAATAGTGGCTACCCAGTAAGAATTTAATATTATCAATTGTCATTTGTTTCCAAGTCTAAATAATTTACTCATGTTGTTATATATGCTACCTTTAACAACTTTATCTTTCATGAAAATCCTCTCTTACATTTCATATATTATAAGCTCATATGGCTAAAAATAACACATTTGACTTCATGTCATATCTTTGGGAAGTTAGTACAGCAGCACAGCAGTCAAGTAAAGAACAATGTATGATATGCTTGTAGTTAGTGTGCAAAGGTATTTACTAAATGAGTGCATGCCAGGTTCACTGAGAATGTGCTCATGTGGTATAAAAAGTGTAAAGATTTGCAGAGCATGGTGTCATATGTGTATAACCCAAGTATTCTGAGAGGCTGAGGGAGGAGGGACACAAATTTGAACCCAGCCTGGATAAGTTAGAGACTTATTAAACTCCCATTTCAAAAACAAAATGGTGAGCTGGGAATGTAGCTCAGTGCCAAGGCCATGAGTGTAATCTCTAATACCACACACACGCTTAAAAATTATTTTAAAAATAGGTTTATCAAAGCAACTACTTGGTTTATTTGTGTGGCATCATTGATTAAAGACTTGAACTGTTAATACATATTTTCATCTCTTTTTCTTGATTAGTACCTGTGTGTAGTCATTATGAATAATAAAAAGGCAAATATCCTAATTATGATAGAATTCTAGAGTTTTGAAAATCATAAAACAATCTCACACATATTACCACACTGAAATTAAAATAGCTATATGGCTAACAGTTTGGTGCTATCTGCACATTGCAAACAAATTATCTGAGTCTTTCAGAAATAAATAAAATGAACTTGTAAATACTTTGTCTATGCTTCTCTCCAAATCTCCTTTATTTTCAGAAAAAAACTTATGCCATTTTGAAACAGTCATGTTGGTATATGATAGAATCTAAACAAAGGAAATTAAGTGTCAGTCTTTTGGTGTGAAGGTACTCGAAAGTTTTCCACAATCTAAGTTTAATCAACGTAAATACTGTAATGTGTAGACTAGAGCCAGAGGCAAAGATCTTATTTTGAGAAAACATAAGGCCTTGCTTGTTACAGGAGTCTGTTAAGCACTCACTAAATTTGCAAGTCAGGATTAATGTACTATATGTGTGTATATTGTTTTCTAGAGTTTTTCACAGAACAAGTTTGGGTCAGCATATGTACATATTCATGAACTACCTCACCATTTTCTCTGGCTGTATTCCTAAAAGTCTATCTTTGGGTTGTACTTGCCATAATCTCTGTTACCATCCAGATTATACTACTTTGAAGTCCCTAAAATTTCCCTGTGCATAAGTGTAAAAGTACAATTAATTAGTACATTTTGTTACCTTTTCTTGTAATATTTTTATCTTTTCAAAATATTTGTATGAGTTTTCAACCTTTTGTGCATGTACTAGTTGTGTTACTTATGAATTTATGCCAATTTTAAAAATAAAACAAAATTTATGCTAGTATTTACAATTAGAAACAAATTATTGTTTAAAAGAGGGAGTTTAGAAGATCTGCTCTATCAATGCATTTAAGAAGACAAAGAAAACAGTGAAACTGACATATCATAGATTTGTATGATTCATAATAATAAATATAGTAAGAAGCAGGAACTAATTTAAATGTGAGACTAGTTAGCTTTCCCTAATACTTACAGATGTTAGCAATTTGTCCTGTATTTGAAACAAATCTTTTTCTGATGCAGATCTGGCTGAACTACAGTGTTATTGGAGATAATGGATTTCTTTTATGAACATGTGAAATAAAGGACACACTAGGAGTGATGTCACATGACTGTAATCCCAGAACATTGGGAGGTTGTTGTAAGAGGAGCTCAAATTCTAGCCTAGCTTGGGCAATTTAGCAATTAAAAAAAAAAACCCTGTTTTGAAATTAAAAAAAAATATTTTCTATAGCTGGTTGGGAACATAACAATGCTAAGGCCCTCATTTAAGTCCTGAGTACCACACGTAAACAAAAAGGACATAGTAGAGGAAAAAATATGGATTAGTAATTAACTGCATAACATATAAATGGTACAATATTTCAATTAAACAATAATGATTACCAAATTGGCTATAAAAGCAATATCTTACTATTTCCTATCTAGAATCAATTAAATATAGACAAACGCTAACAGTAAAATAAAGAGAAAAATGTATTCTTCACAATAATGAAAGGTAGATAGGTTGTGTGTTTTTATAAGATGGAGGTTATGTAATACTACATAACAATGGTTTATTCATCCAAATGATAAATATAATCCATAATATGAACAGGAGAATGGTCACAAAAGGAAAGAGATGTCCTTTGTCGTTTAAAAGAAAGAATCTGGAGAAAAAACATCTCTACAGTAAGAATTCATATCTGTAAAACTAAATAATACCTTAATACACTTGAATAGACAAATGTCTGGGAGGATGAACTCCAACAGATTAATATTAGTTAATTGCAGGATGTAAATTACTATTATTCCCTTCTTTTCACTTATTTATGTTTTCTATGTCTGACATCATTACTATGGTTTATATTTCAAATTAAAAACGAACTTAGTTTAAAAGAAAAAAATGAGCTGGAGACTCAGGTAGGAAGATTGCAAGTTGAACCCAGCCTGGGCAGTTTAGAGGCTGAACTCAACCCTGTCACAAAATAAACATAAGAACAGGGCTAGGAATGGAACCTGATATTAAGCCCTGGCTTCAAGCCCTAGGACTCCAAAATAAGTAATTAAAGAAATAAGCAAACAAAAAATAAAATAAGCAGAAATATAGCTAAGATTGTACGTCATCACTAGAGGAGAAGTACAGATAAGCAGGAATTCGTCAGTGTTCTCCTAACTGCTGTGATCTGTTACTAACACAACGCAGAATTTCTAGAAACCTCAATCACTGAGAGCATAAAGATGGTTTATAAAGAACAGCTAAATGTTTCAGAGGAACATAAGTCAGAAAAATCTTAAGCCTTGCCAACAATTTTGTTCTCTATGGTTTAAAGCTTGGTCTTCTAATAAGACAGGAGATTAAATAATTTAGCATCCACTGCCATCTGTTTTGCAGTACACAGTTAAGAGAGAGTTCATGTGTTATTTATCTAAAAATCTTCTTAAAAATCTTAAAAATCAAAGGCTAGTGTTCAGTTCCTCAGGGCTTTCTTTTAAATTCTGTGTTAAAATGTTCTTCTAGTTCTTCCTTCACAAATATCAAGGTAGAGAAGTATTAAAGCAGTGGTATAAAGCAAATGGACACTAATGATTTATGGACTTAGCTCTTTGATTCCCTAGAGTTAGCTTCTAATTTTGGATCTCTCAATGAAGGAAAGAAGTAGTTCTTCAAAAGTCAGTCCACCTCTCTGAGAATCTTATTTGCTTAAGTAATCAAGTTAAGACCAGCTTGATGCTGTGGTCTAATCAGTCTCTAAATTTATATTTTATGTATCATTTACAGCTTAACTCCTATTGTCAAAAGAACAAATCTTCATACAGATTGATGTGTTGATTATGTAGCTATTAGAAATAAGCCTACATCTACCAGAAATACATTCCTAGTGTTTTTCTGTGAACAATAGCCTATAGTTAGATAGAAACTCCCTAAGAGAGTTTCAGATGTCTGTCTTTATTGAAAGTAAAAATAAATGTTAATTTGAGTGTTGTTTAAGAACTTCCCTCAAGGGGAAGTGTAGCATTTCTTATACTTCCTCCAGTGTGGAACTTCTCTGTTGCTAATTCCAGAGCCTAAAGTGAAAAAGACAAAGAAGAACAACTAGAGGATGCTGCAGTTGACATCTTGAATGCTCCCCAAAGACACACGTCTTTGTGGCTTCGTCTTCAGCCTGTAATGCCACCGTGAGCTTGCGGAACTGTTGATGAATGGGTCCTTGTGGAAGAAAGGCCGCTAGAAGTGTTCCCTTGGGAGGGATGGTGGAGCCCCAGCCCATTTCTTTCTCCCTCTGTCTCTCCCTCACCCCCTTCTCTTTTCCCCCCATTTCCTCTCCCCTTCTCTGTCTCTCTTTCTCCTTCTGAATGCCATGAAGTTAGCATGCCTACCCCCCCCCACCCTCACCATGATGTACTGTTCTGCTATGGGGTGAAAGCAGCAGAACTAAGTGACCGTGGATTGAAACCTCTGAAATCAAAATAAAGCTTTCTTCTTTTAAAGTGGTTTGAGTTGGCTACTTTTGTCTGTCACAGTAATGGAAAACCAATTAACAGGAGGAGTGAAGAAAGGAAGTAAGAATAATGGAATAAGGAGAAAATATGTTTACTATTGCCTTCATTAAGTATTTAAATTATGGATAATATTTACATGATATAATAATGAGCCAAGCATGGTGGTGCACGCCTACAATCCCAGTATTCTGGAGGAGGAGGCAGAGAATCACTGAGTTCAAAGCCATCCTGGACTACACAGCAAGACCCTGTCTCAAAAAAATAAGTTATAAATAAAATATGAAATATTTATAATATTTTAAAAGCTAATAATAATATTTTATAGATGAGTGAAATTTCAGAAAAATTTAACTGTGAGAAAAATCAACTAATGAAGGAGAAAAGTCCACACACATGTTTGCATTTCTGAGTTGGCTACAGTACAACCAATTGTTTGGTGTGAGTTCATTTACTGAGAGGAGGAATGTGTTGAAGACAGATTTTTCCCCTCCAGTGGCCAACTTCACTCCAAGGAGCTCCTTATATACATTGTTCTAGCTTTGCTCATTCAGTCTTGCTGAGCCTCTTTAGGGAAAGCTGATCTCAGAGCAGCAGCGGTGGCCTTGCAGGGTCCCGGTGTTGCCATGCATCTGAGGTAATAAGAAAACTCATGGCAGAAGACATCCGACAAAGATAAAGATGTGGTGTAAGATGCTGTGCTGCTCCCTCAAATCAGTGAACACTGCAGCAAATCAGAGCCCTGGCGGGAGGGTTTGGCTGACCAAGAAGGTAGATTAGTTTTGGAAGACGAATTTCGTTACGAGCTGTCCTCAAAGTTCAAGAAATCTTCCACTCAAGAAGATGAAACCTAGCAGAATAAACGTGTTATCATGGGATCTTCACAGAGGCCCATTATAATGAAGAAATTAATGGCTGAAAAAAATCCTGCTGAGTTACATTAAATGTGATCAGCACCGGGAATAAGAATTTATTTCTGCACTTTGCTTCAATTCTACGATTTTTGTTAACTACCATACATTTCTAATTTATGAATTTTCTGAAGATAATTCAGTAAAATGCAAACCAGTGTGCAGAGAAGTTATCTATAACAGGAAAGAGTAATTTTGTGATATCCAGGTGAATTCATTGCAGGCAATATTCTTTCAGGTTTTATGAGTCATTGCAATAATATACTTTACACCAATTTGCTCTGATGGAATCTTTAGGTGGGCAAGGATAAGGAGTTTTTAAAAATGTTACCAAAGTATTTAAATGGGCAAAGGGTCTGCAGTGATGATTATCTTTTCAGTGCAAAGGAGAAGGAAGAGAAGGAAAAGACATAATTGTCTACCTTAAACTGATTTTGATTTAACTGTGGAGCTGCAACATTAGTTCTTGGGATTGGCACTTTCCTGATAGAGGTAAGAAGCCATGTAAATGCTAGCAGGCAAAAGAAATGAACAACTTTTTTTCTCACGTAACTACAAAGAATGTGAAGCCCCAAACAACAAATCTATGCTTTTTGTTTCATTATTCTATATTCAGCCTTAGCTTCCTGATGTCTTGTAAAATTTTTTCCATAAAAAGTCTACAGGCTCCCTGATTAATTCAGAAGAAAAACAATTTTTTGAGTAGGACAGATGTTCTTTCAGTAACATCAGTAGATTGGCTACTGATTTTTAAAAATTATTTTGGTGGCACATGGGAAATGATTCAGGTTTGGTTTTAATTCTGAAATTTGATACTTATAGGAATCCAGAAATGCAAACATTTCCTAAATATGAATGTAACTAACATCATAATGTTGTTAATAAACTTTGTGATGAGCAATTCAACTTTTGATGCCCATTTTCTTTTGTTGAGTAATAGAAACCATCGATATGAGAAAAGTATATGTTCATTGGATAAGGATTGTATTCTCTATCTTTGTAAGTCAGTGCAGTCGCCTAAGTTTAGCCAGTGGACTATGACTCTATGCACATCTTCCAGTTTGTGTTTTCTTCAGATGGAGGGGACCCACCATTTCCTTCTTTACTTCTTCCCTCTGACTGAAATGAAGCTGGAATGATAGGATATTTTAGGGAATTTTGTCAGTAGAAGAGACAGAAATGCTCACAAATATTCCATGGACCCCTAACATATCCCAAGTCCATCTAGTTAGTTACAGCCAAAATCTATGTCTGACCAAAAAACTATAAGTTGATATGACCTTGATCACCTCCCATGGGCGGTGAAGGGGCAGTTGAAGGTATAAACCTCTCTCTTCTGCCATGATGATCAAGGAAACTTAGATTCCACCTGATGGTGCTTTTTGACGGTGTGGTGTTGATCACTCCATTCCTCTGAGCGATTCTGTAGAGGAAAGCCCTTCACTGGTGGTATGCTCTAACAAGAGTAAATGATACACTTTTCTTATGGATCCTCTGGGATGTAAGGGATGATTTGTTAAAGTAACATAGCTTACCCTGACTTATGAATGGCTAACGCCAACATCCTAGGACAGAAGAACATGAAGTTTGAAGAGATTTGGGTGTCCAGTACTGCAGAGCTGCCGTATCTGGGTTTGGCCTCTTATATAATTTAGTAAGAGAAAAATAAATACATATCTTTCATGTTTAAGTTCCTATTAATGGCCTTATAAATGAATGTCTACACTGCTTCAAGAGCCATTTACCAAATTTGAATTTAAATTTTGTGATGGTCATGTTTCTAAAATAAGTCCTTTAACTGTACACAATAACAATACATTAAAATAATATTTTCGGGATTTTTTAAACTGTCATTTCAAATATCATTTGTGTAACAATTGTGAAAATATTCTCAAAGACTTTTGTATCCATACACATAACACAACGTGTGTTTCTGAGCTGCGTTTCCTCTTTGCTCTTTATATACAATTATTCGGCTCTTTCTGTATCCCAGCTTCACAGAAAGTGATTTATGCACCACTGTTTACTCTTCACTACTTTGTGAAGTTGCCACCACAATTACAACCCCCATTTTCTAGGTAAAGAAACTGAAATACAGGAAACAAAGTAATTTTCTAAAAAAAACCTCACACATACAAAAGCAATAAAAATCGCCCAGGTAAGATTCAAACTAATTTCTTAATGATGCTAAAGACCAAATATTGGTAATGCAAATGTATTTTTCTTTGTGATGCATTAAATTCACACATAGCTAACCTGGTCCTTTCTATTCATTTCTCCTCTTTCTCTTTTTCCCTTTTAGGTTCTTTCCTCTCTCTCCCTCAGTGCCTCCCTCCTTCCTGACCTCGCTGCCTTTCTCACCACTTGCCTGCGTGCCTTTCTGCCTCCTCCCTCCATCCCTTCCTCCTTCCTTAACTTTTTGTTCTGTCTTTCACTTTTTCTTTTTTCAGCAATGGAATGCACAATGTATTTAAGGCTAGAAGTCCGGAGGATTGCAGGGTTTGCTTATCACTATATGACAATAGATCTGTACGGAAATCAAGAGCTCCCTCTCCTTGCATGAAATCCCTCATTACTCTTGTAGCCATAATTTCATACCTGGAAAGTTACTTTTTCAAAACAACAAATTCATTCTGGATGATTGTCATGCAGACAGGTCTCAGGGTGGGACCAATTTTTGTTTTATCGCCCCTTCCCTTTGTGCAGTGCAGGCACCGGGCAGCTTTCTCTGCCGCGTTCCTGCATCCAGATCAGCTTGACAGGGAGTCTCTCGGCACTCCCTGCAAAGCCTGCATCTTGGCTGGGGTTTTGCTTCTGGGCAGACTTATGAATAGGAGTGAACCATGACATTGTGTGAAGAAAAATTCTACACTGCTGTTGCTACTGACACTGCTATTATAATTTTGATATATGGACATAATGAAACATATGATAAGTGCTAGAACTAAGAAAACAAAAACAATATTTAAAAAGGTGTTTAAAGACTGAGAGGTAAATACATTACACATGATGGAGATGTAACAGCCTTGTATCTCCTGCACAGTGGTAGTAGAATAGAGACTTGAGGAACTGAATGTAGCCACAGAGGAAAAGAGAAGACTGGGTTAGAGAAGTCCCTGAAAAGGACTAATAAATGCTTCTGAGTCTTAAGTAAAGAACAGTAGTGAGGTAGATAACAGACTGGATAGAAATGTAAAATACTCCTAATAATCACTTTTTAATTATAAAGATGACGATTTTATTTGGTTTAACCCAGCATATGTTTTATGCTGATTTAGGAGTTTATCACTAATTTATTTACCCCTCATAGTCACAGGAGTTACGTATTATTGTTTCATAAGAGGAAAAGGGGGATAAAAACGAGTCAGCATATTGCCCCCCACAGAAAACTTTTTAAAATACCCTATTGAGCAAAATATCCAGGGTTCGAGTTCAGGCCTCGATCTACAATGCTTCCTATTAATAACAGCACTAACTTGCAGGCCAGAGAGTGAGGACATCACTTTCCTTTATGAGAGTCACTGACTCTGTTCACATATAATTCTAAGTTTTATAAATCCCCAGCATTTATATAAGCTTCGAGCTCTCTTTGCTGTAGACAAGGAGAATGTTTTTTTTAAATAATCCATTTAAAACCAGAAGTCTACCTCCTAATAGCCTTAGGATTGTGACATCAGCATACTGATACTTTGAGGACATTTAAACTTCGAAGCTAAAAGGGAAAATTGAATCAAATTCTTTGAATGTGTTCCTCCAGATCACACATATCTGTTTTGAAGACTTAAAAGTGTGTTTAAATGTCAAGTTAAACATTTATTTCAAGGCAGGCGTGGTGGCACATGTGTGTAATTCCATCACTCAGGAGCTGAGGCAGGAGGATTGCATCAAGTTCAAGGGCAGCCTGGGCTACATAGTGAGTTTCAGGCCAGATAGAACTATAAAGTGAGATCCTGTCTCATAAATAAATCAATAAATAAAATGTTTATTTGGGGATGTGGGTCTACAAGAACACTAAGAAGAATTTTTAAAATTGCATATTACCTTATTTGCAGGAGAAAACAATTTAAGTACTGATAAACCTACTTATGAAATAAATACAAAAGCACATATATTCCATGAACTACAATACAATTTATGACATTCTGGTTATGAGTAATGTAAACATTACTCATAATACACATAAGTACATAATAGTACATATGTGTAATACACACATATGTACATAATAGTATATAGCCAGTAGATTTTACATGTAATTTAATAATGAATCATTTTTGAACTGTAAATACATGTTGTGAATGTAAGGTTAGGGTATTATTTTTATTTTTACAAGTGTACCATAGTCCAGCAGAGTTGGACTTGGTCAAAATCATGTAAAACAGTGGGAGCTCCTGAGTCCCCGCCGCTGTGACGGCTCAGTGCGCTGCACACACCAGCCCTGTCTCATCTGCTGGATTCGCAAAAGAGGCTCCTGCAGCTGTGAATACTGTTACTTCAAATACCAAGTCCTGCCCATCAGCACCAAGGACCCACTGCAGTGGCAGGCCATCTCCCTGACGGTCACTGAGAATGTGCAGATTGCTGCCGTTGTTCTCCGCTCGCTCTTCCTCGTGGCCAGTATCTCCTGGCTCATCTGGTCCTCACCCAGTCCTTCAGCCGAGTGGCAGCAGCAGTATCTGCTCTTTCAAATCTGCTATGGCGTGTACGGCTGAAGGCCCTTCTGTCTGCCGAATGTTGAAGTGCTGGCAGGCGGTGAAGAAGCAATGGCAGACCAAGGGCAGAGGAGGAGATGCAGGGGGAGGGACTGCAGGAAAGCCAGGCCCCAGGGCCTCGCAGACGATGAGCCCTCCTGCGGGGGCCGCCAGCCTTCCCCCAGCTGCCCAGCACATGCAGACGCTCTTGTCTCAGCGCTGTGATTATGCAATCCCGCACCTCCTTGGACAGCTGTGGCCACCAGGTGCCCGTTCCAGCTCCCAGTCTGGCTGAGACGTGGTCATGCAGGTCACCACAGTCTGATCTGCACTCCACGAACAGGGATCTTAAGTCAATGTATCAGACAGTGGTGAGTTCTCCTGGCTGCTGGAGGTGCCAGCTGGACAAGGTGGTGCACCGTGCTATCACCACTGAGGATCTCTTTGGGCGCCTTCACTGGAGACATTTTCAGGCCTCTGTTGCCCACTGGGTTGAGACACCTGGATGACATTCCAGCCCCCATTGCCAGCTCCTCATACTCATCATGAGATGGCCAGTGAGCCTAAGGGGAGAGCAGCTTTCCTTCACTGGGAAGAACCATCTTTACCTTAGCTCCTAGGGCCTTCCAGCCACCTGGCTCCACCATGGCGACTTGGTGAAGGGGGACCAATGCCAGAAGAAAGGGGCCGCAGAGCCCCATTCCCAACCCCATGGCCACAGGGCATCTGGCAATAAGACTAGTATACATTGCTCTCCCGTTCCCTGCATGAGGGCAGGGGATGTCCCCCAGCCCTATCCCCCCCTTGCATGGGGGAAGGGCAGAAAGAACCATTTGTATGCACGTGGAGACTCCTTTCTCATCTGGGGCTTGTCTGCAGGGTTAGAAGCCGTGGGGAGGTTTCTCTGCACAGGTTGCAAGTCCCAACTGCAGCGGTGGGTTCCAAGTTGGAGGTGTGACCCCCACCTGCTGGTGAACAGTTCACCTTGGCTGCTGGGTGGCAATGCTCAAAGGTAGCCAAGGAGGGGTGGACCTGCCACTGCGAGTTCCATGATTTAGCAAAACATCTCTCGGCTGTGGTTTTCCTGTCTACCTCATAGAGTTGGAATGAGGATAAATGAGAGACAGGTTGGGTCCCCTTGCAAAGAAAATCAATAATGGCATAGAAAAGATGGTCTGCTTCAAATAGTAGCTGGTATAACAAATGCCAAAACGTGCTCTTCGCCTGGAGCTGCACAGAACAGTGGAGTTCTGTGCTGAGTGGCGTAGTGATGAGGGGATGGGGAAACAGACATCACACATGTTAAGGGTGATGGTTATTTTTAAGAATGAGAACTCCTCTGACTCTAAATGTTGGGGCCCAGGGGAAGGTTAGAGCCCACTGTCTTATTCTAGAGATCATCGGAGTGCTAGCAGTCCTTCTCCGGGACTGTGCTCACCCAAAAAGTGGTAGCGAGTGAACATGGACCCATTGGAGGTGAGTGGGAGGGACACTTCCCAGTGTTAGGCGTGTAAGCTATTTCCATGGCAGTTCAGGCCCACAGGGCTGGTACTGCTGTTCCCAGCTAGTAGTATTAAGTAAAGGTATTGTCTTTGGAGGTAGCAGCGTGGAGGGCTGTTTATAGAGAAAAGGTTGGGAAGGACTTACTGAACAGTGGCTCAGCGGGCTGGAGGTGTAGCTGGGTGGTGGAGTGCTTGCCTAGCATGCACAAGGCCTGGGGCTCGATCCCTTGCACTGAGGGGCAAAAAGTGGGTGGATCTGAAACCTGGTCCCTTTCTTGTGAAGCATGGGGGCTGTTCATTATATGAATGATGGTGTCTTTTAAGTGAACCATTCATCAGCAATTAAAATAATTCCTTCATACATTGCTAAAAAAAAGTTTTAGCCAAATCTTTATGCCAGCTGTTGACTATATTTTCATTTGGTTTTTTAAAGCACCTAATGCATGCAAAACCATTCCAACATAAATGAAATTTCTTGTTTCAAGAGGTGTAATCTTTTACTTTTTCTCTTTTTCAGGTTGTTATATAATTAAAACGGGTGTCTTAAAATTCAACAAAATTGCTAGCATTCATAAACAAGGTAGAAGCAAATTTACTAGATTTCTGTATTTCATTCATTTACATTTGTTATGTGTAAACAGTTTTAAATTAAGAATGAAAGTTTAGTGAAGAATATATATATATTTTATGCTCAGCCACTGAAATATGAAATATACAATCAGGGAAAAGCCATACTGTGTCACTATTGGTAGATGTAATTATTCCTCAGATGATGGGTGTTCTTAGATTCATACTTAGAAATGGAGGATCAAAGATTAATAATAAGAAGCTTTCAATTTTTGATGTCTCATTTTTTCACTGGTATCTCTTTGTTAATGAGAATGCCTTTCTTACTTCATTGGCTGTAAAAATAATAGCAGATATTTTCTGTGTTCTTGGTCATATTTTGAGATTAATAGCTTATCAGTCCTTACTAGAAACAGTAGCTTTTGTGTAGCTTATGTGACTTCTATCGCGGGTGTACACGTTATGCCGTTTAACAGTATCTACTCTACTTGAAATCAGCTCTTCACCTTTTCAAGCATTGTTGGAGTTTCTCAATCCATCTAAATTTTCTCAAGAGATTGGCCTGTTTCAGACAATATTTAACAGGGAAAGAATGCAAATATTGTGTCTCACTACAGTCAGCTTTCTTTCTGTATTTCAATAAACACTTCCAGGTAAAAAATGAGAAGGTGTTGCCCAATTTAGAAGGATTTTCTGCTTCTATTTTTCCATCTATCCAGTGTTAAATTTCCCAGAATGTTCTTCCCCAGTTCTGACTAAAATGGAAACTCTGGTCTGCTTAAAGTATATGCTCTTTAAACTCAGTAAATCCTTAGCAAACTTGTCTTGAGCTATCACGATCCATACAAAGCCTTTGTTTGCTCCGTGCCACCTGAAAATAGGTCAAGTAAAACGGATCTAACTCACTTAAACTTGTTCTTCAGCCAGGCTGCAGCACTGCCATCAATTTTATTATTCAATATATGTTAAATATCATGTGATAGATTAGTTTGTTATTCAATATATCAGCAAAAACTAGTAAATCATTGTGGTTCAAAGTTTCTCTTGGTTGAGGTTCAGTAACCAGATCATGCCTCCTACTACTATACCTGTCTCTTACAGAGTGAAACAGAGTCCTAGTAAATCTCCCTCATGCTGAAAAAAGCTGCACTTTGGAAGTATTTTTAACAAGTGTTTTTTCTCTTATAACTCCTGTACTCCTTTAATTTAATGAACACTTAAGAATTTCAAATGTAAAAAGATACTTCAAAACTACCACGAAGCTTTCCTAACAAAAACAAAAAAAAAGAAGATGGACATCTGTGGCATTTTCGTCTATAAAAATGTAAATAATATAGGCTTTTGGTGATTTTATATCCCAGATATTTGAGACAACCTGGATCACATACAGGAAATTGGATTATAACTTAGGGGAAACTAGTGTAAGGAGTCTTCAGATATCAACCTGGACATTAAAAAGTGTGTTTGTTTTTACTTATTGCTTACATTTGACTGTACTTTTACTCCACTTTAAATTTGTTGAAAGACCATAAAATCTCAATTCTTCTCACTTGAAATCTGAATCTTGGCTTCAGGGACACCCTTTAGGCTGACTGAGCTCTGTCCTCTAACCAAAAAGGCTGTGTGTGAGGCCAAGTACCACAAAAGAGGAAAGTGAGGATCCCTAAATTTTGTGTTACAAGATCAGAGTTTGTGTATATCCTTTCTCACTTAATAAACTGTATGAATTTGAGATATATTTATATATTTCTATCTTTAGTTTTTCATCTCTATATAATAGAGATAAACTACTCTCGAACTCAGGTAATTTTGTTGCAAACTCAATTGGATGATGTTTTAGCTTCTTTCATATTACTATAATAGTACAATCTGAGTAATGTATAAAAGTAGAGTGCATTTATTTTTCCCAGTTCTGGAGGTTGGAAAGGTCACTAT
Organism: Dinomys branickii; assembly: GCA_004027595.1. NCBI lineage: Eukaryota > Metazoa > Chordata > Mammalia > Rodentia > Dinomyidae > Dinomys > Dinomys branickii. The sequence goes on along the minus strand of PVLD010014576.1, from coordinate 34,967 downwards.
CAAGGTGCTGGCTCTGGGTGAGGGGAGTCTCATCCTCTTTCATCAAATGGCTAAAGACATCTCATAGCAACAGCAAGAGAACCTGTGTACTTGGTACTTCTCCCTCTTCTTGTAAAATTACTACTCACATCACACTCACTCTGGCCCTAATTTTCTCTGAAAAGCCTCACTTTCAAATACCACCAACATACGGATTTGGGGATTAAATTTCCAACACACAAACTTTGAAAGACACATTCAAAGTGTATCTGATGGTGAACATAAGTTATTTGAAAAATCACAAGGTTAATTTGAAATAAAATATAATTTGAATAATCAAAGTATGTAGCTAAATGTTTGAACTTGGACATCTGACAGCTTGTACTACTTATTAATGTGGTGCTAAGCAGCAATTTTCTTAACTTTTCTTAACTTTTTCACCTTCATTGTGAAGCTGTGATTATCATAAAGTGATAATCATACTACATAGAGTTTTATGATGGTTCTATGCAATAGTGTATATAATAGGGACAGCATAAAGTCTGATATTTAGCATAAGCCCTCAATAAATGGCAGGGAGAGTTTTTATCCTTCCAAAGATACAATTGATAGAAATGATTTTTACAACACGAAGCCCTATATATTTAAAGTTTTATATCATCATTAAACCAGAAATCTTTCCATGTTTTGGAGAGTGTCCTAGTCTGCTTCACGTGACTGTAACAGAATACCATTGACTATTTATAATAAAATTTGACTTTTGTTTGGGAAGGCTACTTAAACCAAACTCAAGGGCCGGTGCCTGGTGAGCACTTTCTTGATGTAACATGCTTTGGTGGAAAGCCTGACATGAGAGACAGCGGTGAGAGAGTGAAAAAAACTGAATTCACTTTTATAATAAGTCAGTTTCATGAAAAAGACATTAATCAGCCCTAAAAGATCTCCTATCTCAAAACTATATGTTGGGAATTAAATTTCCAACACATCAACTTCAAGGTTTAGATTCAAACAATAATGTTTGTAGCTTCTAATGTGTATCTTCCTCACGTGGAAAATAGATCTACCTGAAACCAAATAGTCTCAGAAGACTAAATTTATCCACTATCAACTAACAACTCCAAATTGAAGCCCTGTCTAATTCAGGTATGACTAAGACCCAGGGCATAATTCATCTGAGGCAGTCCCCTTCCATGCTGATCTTGTTCAATCAAACAAGATATTTTCTCTCACAATATACTGGTGAGATGGGCTTAAGCTAGATGTGGCAATTTTGAAAAGGGGAAAGAAGCAAGAAAAAAGGAGTAATCAGTTCTAAATAAATCCAAACCCAACAAGGAAAATACTAATCATTAACACTAGAGAACAACCTCATGCTGTGTGGTATTCTTTGGACATAGAGGGTTGCTGGGCTCACAAAGTCTCAGATACCACCGCCCCTTGGACTTCTTGGGTGAGCCTACACAGGAATTTCCCATATGATTGCAGGTTGGAATCCCATGCTTGTATCTCTTCCAAGCTAATGTACACAATGATATCCCTACAGGTGTGGGGTCTTGTAGATGGTCCCTTTTCCAGGACTCCCCAGCCGTTGATGTGGAGAGGACTGTATGTGGTAACCCCACACCTGTGCCAAGCAAGTTTCTGCCTGCACCCTTAGGTTGTGCAACCTACCTTTGAGGTTTATCAGGCGGCCAGTCAGGGGCACAGACTCTGTACCCTTTGCTTCTGCAGAGTCAGCACGTTGTGGCCTTTTACCAAAGCTCACTACTTGCGCTTTTACATGAACTGGCAGGAGCTGCATTTGACCTGCTCAGACCATAACTTAGGCAGCCGAGGAGTCCTGCAACAGAATATGTGGTGCGGGGTTTGAGGATGTGCAGGGTGAAGTGCAGCAGTGAATGCTGCTGCTGTGCATGACTCTGTGTAAATCTTGCCCTGAGCCTGCCATGAAGATCTCTGAAATGCACTGGAGTTGAGCCACCTCTTTTCCTGAGGAGTATCACTTTGCTGTCTTCTATCTGTACTGATCGCTCAAAAATTTTCACTTGGATATACTTGTGGCTTACTTTGGTAAAGAACCTTGTCATTTTTTACATGAGAAATATGTTAATTTTCTGTGACTGTGACAAAATACCTCAGAAGGTCAGTTTAAAGGTGGAAAAGTTTACTGTGGCTCGTGATTTGGAGGTTTTGGTCAGTGGTCTGGTAGCTGCATTATTTCTGGACCAGAGGAGGGGCAGAATGTCATAGTGAAATGGCGTGGGAGAGGAACGCTACTCACTTCATGGAAGACAGGAAGGGAGAGGGAGCAAAAGGAGAGCGTGGGAGAGGAGGCGGGGAGTAACTTAGAGGAATGGGTAGGGGGCAGAACAGTAATCTCCGAGTTCATGCCTAGTCCCTTCAAGCTAGACCCGCCCTCCTAGCTTTCCAGCACCTCCTGCAGCCGTCAGCCTATGAACTCATCCGTGGATTCACCACTTGGTGAAGGTGGAGTCATCACGGACTAATGATCTTTCTGAAGCCCAACATTGAACAGATGAGCATTTTGGGAAACATTAAGCATCTAATCTGTAACAGGAAGGCTGTTCATTTTCCAAATCTAATTTCTATTTAATTGTAAATTTTATATTTGTATCACTTCTCTCTTTTCACTTTATTGTAAAAAAACAAAATAGCAACACAGTAACTTGAACACTTTGTTGCTTAGGTGTTTTTTCTACCAGATATTCTAGTTATTGGTTCTTCAATTTTACAGTAATGTCTGGGTTCACAAATGCTTCTGTTTGCAAGCAATTCAGTTCACAAACAAAAGTTCTGGCAAAGTTTGTTTCTGTTTTCAAACTCTGCATCAGGTGTTAGTAACAACCACAGCCATCTTCCCCACACAGACACAAGTGCAGCCATCTTCCCTCAAACTGCAAAGCAAATTATGTTCGTAAACCAAGGAACCGCTACACTTTCTTCCAAGCTCTAAGGCATCGGCACTAAGCTTCAAGTTCTTTGCACCTGTATAACTAGGAAGACTTTTAGCCCCGTTTCCCATACTTGCTCTTCACTGCCTCCTGAGACTTCATTAAAATGGACTTCACTGTGCATATTCATGCCAACACTCTGGTCATGAATGATTACGTGAGCTCTTAAAGAGTCTAGATTTTTCTATAGTTTTTGCATTGTCCTCAGCCCTGACCAAACACTCCATTTTGTAGCCACATCATTTGCTTTACCCTGTTTCTCCAAATTATTCCAACCTTTACTCAATATTCAGTTCCCAAGTTGTTTCCACATTTCAGGTATTACTATAGCAACAGCCCCAATTCTAAGACCAAGACTTCATCTTAGTCTATTTCGTTCTTCTGCAACAGAACAACACAGACTGGATAATTTCTATTGAACAGGAATTTATTTGGGTCAGTGTTCTCAAGGCTAAAAATGCCAAGATTAAGGGCTGCCATCTGGTTAGGGCGTTTTGATATCATACAATGAAGGCAGAACTAGAAGGACAAGAAAGTGCATAAAGAGATCAGGAGAGGTTGAAACTTGATTTTGTTATAAACTGATTTTCACTACACAAAAAAAATCCGATGATAACACAACCATTCCTATTTTAACAGAGTTATAGTATTCACAAGTACAGAGCCCTATGACCTACTCATTTCTCAAAGGCTCTAGCGCTGTTCATTAAAATTTCAACACATGAATGTTGGGGAGATATTTAAACCATAGCAGAGAGTTAGGGCACCTTTGGGTCACAGAATCTTGCAATCTTGCACAGAACGATGCATAAAATTATTTTTGTCTTTGATATTATTTGTCACACAGCCACATTGTTTGTCCTGTGGAGGTGATGGAACATGCTGGACTCTGTTCTTATAACCTAGCTCATCATTTCATGTGTGTTCCATTTGCATGGCACTAGGCAGGGGACAAATTGGAGCACAAGTGCTTTTTTTGTTCTGAACAAGAAGAACTTATCTGGTTCTCTTTTCCCCAACTCTTCTGACCCTGAAGAGCACAGTTGGCATGCAGCTACTGGTTTTTGTTTTCTGGTTTTTGGGTATTTTTTTGTCTAAGCACCTGAAAATCACAGAGTCGAGGGACTATAAGTGCATAAATCAACTTTTTCTTCATGAGGAGAGACTAATTATTGCTACTTTAATGGACAGTGTTAATAAAAATGCAAATAGAGACATTCAGTGCAGCAAACTTGGTCAACCCATTACAATACATCTCTAATTCACTTTGGAGGAATCATGCCTTAAGTGGTTTATGTTCCATTTAACCCACTGAATTAAAAAAATTATTTTAAAATTTTCTTCAGGTAATAAATAGTTTTTATTTTATTTAAAATATATTTCTAATTTTAGAGAGAAAGACTACTCATCATTTTTATATTTTTAAATAAAATAAATACAGTAAAATGCATAAGTTCAATAAAATACTAGAAAAGTTTTTACTTAATAATTATTTATGCTCATAAATTTGTATGTCAGAAAGTTCTACTTGTATGTTTTTAAAAATTCATTGAGGAGAAAATACTGAATTATCTAAAAATATAAGAATTATTTTTCCAAATGTGAGTCGTTAGGAAGAAATACAGAAGACAAATTATTATTTTCGTTAGAAATAAATTATAAAGGTACATATATAAGTGTGAACAGACAAATATACACATAGATACACAAGCAGGTATTTTTGAAGAAGATATACAGATAGACTCTTTCCCTTGTTTACTGTTTTAAGTAAATTCTTATTGTGAGTCCAGTCTGAGTGCATACCTCCTATTAGATGTTTGCCTGGACCCCTGCAGCTGGCCTTCAGTGCTTCTTTTCACATTTTTAATTACTGAATGCATGATTGTCTTTTCTTCACAGAAAAATTTGTATCTTCCTACATAAATTCCATTTTGTACCCTGGTATTTTCTCCAATTTCTATTTGACAATTGTACATATGAGAGGTTCAATAGACTTTTGCTCAGTGATTGAACAGAATAAATTGAAGTTATTGCTTCCATTATAAATGTCTCCTATTCATTACAGAGGAAAATATTTTAAATACATGATTTTGCTCTTCCTCTTCTGTTCTTCCTTGTAGATCTTGCTTCTATTTGGCCAGATGCATTCAGTACCTCAGGCACAACTAGAATTGTTTTGGTAGAAAAACTCAGAGAAAAAATCAGATGTTAACACATAGGAATTGTGTGTGTGTGTTGCATGTGTGCATGTGCACATAAAGCAAGATAATAGCCCTGAGAAGCATATGTTGTGTATAAAAAGACTTTTTAGCTGGTGATATAGCTCAGTGGCACAAGTGCCCACCTGGTAAGCACAAAGTCCTGAGTTCGATTCCTTATACAAAAAAAAAAGACTTTTTATTCAAAGGCATTCTCATTTCATATTGAAAGTCATGCTTCTAAGAAGTATAAGAACCTGAATAATTAGAGGACTCGGGATGAGACGCGCGGATTTCCCATCTACTGAAAGAGAGAGGACAGAGTTTGTAAGACGTCTGGGCAACAGAGACGAGAGAGGGGAAGATGGACAGTTTGTTGACAGGGACCTCTTTGTTCTCCTTTTCCTGTCTTTTGAGTTGAAAGTCAAGAATAACAGTAGGAAGAACATAGATCATTTAGATTTGGAGGGAGTGAAAGAAGAAATGAAGTTTTAATCGTTTTTAGTTCACCGTGCTTGAATTCAAGTGGTGTAGATTACCTAACTCTACAGTGGGCACTATGGAGAATAAAGGGTGTCATGCTGCATTCAGCAGAAAAGTAAGCCTAAGTGAGCCTTCAATCCTCTCTTGGCCTCCACCTCCTTCCATTGGTTCTTTGTGGCATGTAAGATATAGCACTTCCTTTACTTCTCATGCCAAAGAAACAAGCAAACAAAAAATATGCTGCAGAGTCAGAAGCTCGCAGCAGGGTGGTTCTGAAAAGGAGGGTGATATCATGAAGATGATGATCAAGGTATGAATTGGACTTAGGACACAAAAACACATCAGTGAGACTGTTAGGACAAAGACTAACAATATGAAGAACTCAACAACTTCCTCTAAAGTTCCAGCAATGGGAAACTATCAGCAAACATCAGCCACAGTGAATGTATACAATGACCACATAGGAAAAGACACATCTCTTCGGGAGCTGTGACTTGAGGACAGTAGATCAACTAGAGCAAGGGCCAGAGAAAGAACCAGCTGCCCAAATGTTCTATCATGAGGCCATGTAAGTGCTTACTCATATCCAGGGATCTTCCTTGGATCAAAAGATCAAGTAGGTGATGGGAGAGAAATACACTTGTTAGAGTAGTAGCTTTGAATTGATGAAATATTTGCTCCAAAGTGATTATTTTACAAATAAAAGCTTGTTTATATTAAAAAAGACTAAATTTCTTTTTCTCAGCAAGTACAAATATTTAAAAAAAATTTTTTCCAACTTCTGAAAGGAATATGGCCTTGAAAATAAGAAAATACAGGCTTTGTTGCAAACTGTCACCAAGACGACATAGAATTCCTCTTTTAAATAATACTCTATAAAAGGCATTATTCCACTTTGTAGCTAGGAACAACAACTTACTAAAGGTTAGATCTATCAGGTAATAAATTCAGAGTTCAAACACAAATTTCTCTTTTCTAAATGCAGCTTCTCTAAATGTCATAGAGTACTAGCATACACCTAAGGCAATAAAATGGTAAAGATTTTTTATTTGGTTCCTATTTTTTAAGAAAAAAAGATTCTTTAGAAGTTGGCAACTACTTATTTAATAATAATGATTATTGTTTTGTAGGTCTGCCTAAATTGTTTTTGGATAACTCTAACACTATGTAAACGTCCCACTAAGCAAAATCTGCATATTACTACTAAGGAGGGTGTTTTCCTTCTTGAATCTACTTAGAAATCAAGACACCTGGGCACTAAGCCCTTTCCCCTCGACATGAAGTGGCATCACATATCCTTAGGAAGAAACCACTTACTGGTAAATTTTAACATGAATGATCTCATTATATCCTGTGGTGGATTGACAACTGGTGGTCAACTTGTAACCCCGAGCTGAACTGAATTAGTGTGTTGCTGCACCTGGAAGGCCCACCTGAGGATTGTTGCCAACAGCAAAAAAGGAGAACTGGAGAGGAATGGGAGAGGCTGTTGGCTCTCCTGGAGGAACTTGTCATGCTGGCTTTCCTGAGAGGAACTCCGCTGATCTCATCTTTGGAATAGTTCAGGACCTCATCACTGAGGATAGCTACAGGGCTTTTCAAGGAAATCTAGTCCTTACTTTGAGTGTTGCTTCCTGGCTCCAGTGCAGATCCCTCATACTGTTGGCATAGATCTTTACCTTGCTGGTATGGACTTTCTAGCTTCCACCACTGACCTTTGGATCTTGCCAATGCAGATCTTTGATACGGGACTTTTATGAGACATTGTTCTGCGCTCTGGGCATCTAGCTAGACTCATAGAAGACAGTTCTGTGGGTCCTAGGTCTTCAGCTGGAATTGTGCACTACATTGCTCTGGGATCCATGCCTTCAGCTGGGTTCTTGGTGTCTCTAGTGTGTGAACAGTTCTCCTGCACTTTTTGCATTTCACATTTTTGGATGACTATTATAAAATAATCCTATAAATTATGTGTCCTGTATGAGTGCCTTTCATTTGAAACCCTGACTACAACTTATCCTCAGTATAGTCTATGAAATAGCTATTAGTGTGATGAAGAGATGAGTAAGAGGAGAAGTTAACAGACTTGTCCTAGAACACATAACAAGTCAATATCAGAGCTGAGATTTAATCTGCATTTGATTGACTCTAAATATTTAGCTAGGTACCCATTCTAGGCATCTTTACAATAAATCAAAAACACACATTCTAATCAACCTGCCACCTTGGTGACACAATAGGAAATCAGTAGGGTTAAGAGAACTGACAATTATATCAGGACTGTCACCTGGCTTTCCAGTTACTGTTTTAAGGAATAGAAGCCTTGTGGTAATGGTTTTAACTGAGATATACAGACAAAATTTGCAGATTCTCTAAAGCAAACTTAAGGTACATTGTGCCCTTTTTGCTTCAATAAATGATGTATGCATACCATCATTTGAACAGTAGACAGGACAATATTTAGGAAACTGTGCTTGTGGTAGTACAGGTGCCACATCTTGTCATTTGGTGTTTTGATAATAATTTTTATTCACTGAGAAACTATTGATCAGAATGTTTGGTCACGTGTTGGCTTCACTGTTTACTGATCAAAGGGATGACAATTAAAGGCAAATATATTAAACAGTTAATAAGAAAGCTATACAGCACTAGGAATACTTTACAATTTACATATAGTATATAAAATAAATAACTTCAAAATTATCAATAAATTAATAAATGAATAAAATTATAATTTTAAAACTTAAAATACATTTAAAAGATTTTCTCAAATGTTAATAATAAAATTCTGCTTGTATTATCAATTTTACATTTAACTTTATAGAATAATAAAAACTTAACTTTTATAAATTGTTGATTTAGTTATACTCACATACTTTTTAGGAATCCTGTATGAACAGCATATTTATCTATATAGAAAATGTCTATGAGCATGAAACACAACTCTGCGGTAGGCTCAGAATGTTGGATTACTTCACGTGCTCCATTTGGGGGAAATGTAATTAAAAGCAAAATTTACGTTTTACAAATAGAAGAGAAAAAAAGGTTTTATAAATGAATAAATATTAAACCTGAATATGATTTACATTATAAGAAATTGACTAAGCATTTATAAAGAGAACAAAGTCTTACTCATATAGCCAACTAAGTATAAAGCAATAATTATTGTTCTTAAGAGAACAATAATTAATCCTCAAGAAAGAAAATGTGCCTGAACTCTTTGGCACATAGAGTTTCTCCTAAATTCACCTGCTAGTGGGTGTGGCTGTCTTTGTATGACAGATATTATGTACTTTTGGAACAACACATCAGCTGAAATTAAGGTTCTACCCTCCCAAAGAAACCGGTAGATAAGAGCACTATTTGAATGGTTGCATTTCAGAGAGATAGTTCCCAGGTCCTTGAAAGACACTGTGGGCATTAAAAGCTAGCAACAGACTTGTTTGTTTAACATTTTAAAAATATTCATGTATGTTTTTAAAAGATAAAGGAATAACTTAAAATGACAAGTTTTCTAAAATAAATTGTCTTCGAAAGGTGATGGGGGCTGCTGTCCGCATTTTTGAGAGGAAGAATTATGCCTGTTATTTTAAATATCTACTTGTTCTCATTTACACTCAGTTGCAGCTTCTGGCTTTGAAAACAGTGAATCCACATAAGAAAGAAGATGCAGATAAGGAGTCCATAAAAATCAGAAATGCCAGAAGCTGCCCAAAGTTTTTAAACAACATATTCAGTTTGTACATCTTAGAATTGGAGAGCGCTATACACTTGAAAGGTACAAATAGACTATTCCATGGCATTTGGACAAAATAATATTTTAAAAGTTGAATATTTACACATATATTAAAATGTTTAAGTGATATTATTATGTGTGCTTTTCATTTTTAGCCTGTATAATGCCCAAATTGCAAGAGACTAATATTTGTTTTATCCAGTGTCTCTAAAAGTCTCTAATGTAAATAACTCTCTCTCAAGTCATGTTTTATTCATAACTTCCTTCCATTTACAGGATTTGTGTAATTACAAATGATTCATTGAGATATATTAACTAATTCTCATTGCTTAATAGAGGAAAAAGAGATTATATTCTTAATTTTTGACACTTTGCTTGATTTCTCTTGATGCCTTCAATTACCCCATAAGAAGTAGCATCATTAGGAGAGTCTTTAAAGTAAATATTTTAAAGATTTTGTGAGAAGTTTTCCTCTCACTGAAGCGAACAAAGTATAATTAATAAAACATCATTAAACTTGGCATTTGGAAGTTTGACAAGGCTCCTTCTCGGGTATTCAAGCATATATGTGTGTATTTCATGCCGAGAGTATGATTCATGTAATTACTTCAGCGTACTGTTAGACACCTCGTGTTTTAAGGTAATGTGGCAGTGACTGGGCAGCTACACTATACTCCATTGTCAGAGAAGTACATATTTTAGATAACTTCTAGAGACCAAACAAAGCACTCTGATGGGAAGGTCAGGGTGCAGAGCGTGGACCTGATCTTCTTAGGCTGATGGTGGGCAGTATTAGCTACACTCTCAAAATTAGAAGAAATTGCAAATTCAACATGCCTGTACTTGAATGAATAATGAACATTCCCTTCTAAATTTATCGCGTGCCTGGAGCCTCAGATTAGGAATTTACATAGAGACAATGTCTTTGAAAAAGTGAAAACACATGGTCATGAAATGTAAGATGAATCTTACTCCATTGCTTGGTGTCCTCCTTGAGGGGAAACCAGTGAGAGAGACACAAGGGACAATTCCTCTGGGAAGGACGCAGAGACTGGTGCGTAGCTCTAGGAACACCGCGGACTGCTGCAATCCCGGAAGCCGGAGAAGCCATGGAACACACTGTCCTCCACTCCCTGCAGAAGCAAAACTGCTGATACTTTGGTTTCAGATTTTCGGACATCAGAACTATAACAAAATATATTTTTGTTGTTTAAGCAGGAAATACATGGTGAAATCTTGCACTTGTGCTTGATAACTAAGGCAATGTGTTGTTCCAGAGAGAAGCAAACTTTTCCTTTAAAGTACCAGGTAATAAATAGTTTAGGCTTTGTGTGCCGCATAAGGTCTGTGCTTCATATTCTTCCTTAGTTTGCTTTTATAGCCCTTTAAAAGTATAAAGCCCATTCTTAGTTCTGTGGAGCATGCAAGAGTTAGCCCTGGTGAGATTTGACCCAGGAGCCGTAATCTGTCTTTAGAGCCCTATTCTTTCACTCCATTGCTTTAGGGGAAAAAAAAGAGATTACATGGTCATGAATATAACTACATCTTTGTATTGGGAGATGCAATAAAGGTGTGAGAATATAAACAAGAGTAGGATTGGGAAAAATGCTCTTGATATATACTCTGCTGGATTTCCCTTCCTTCTTTTGTTCTTTCTTTCCTCACATTCATATTAAATATTACTGCAGTGTCTAGAGTTCATGATCAAGAAATTGAAGCAATTGCTCTTATGATCATGTCTATGTTTATTAGCATAAGGAACTTGCTTGTAATGAGAGAGGTTTGAATTACCGAAGTGATCAGAATTATATTACATCACCTTTCCTTTTCTTCTAGTCTGTTAAACATATTGTCTTTCTCTTCAGTGTTTTGGTAAATGATGTCGACTCTGAACTTGGATCATGATAATTTAGAATGGGTAAAGCTGTACTTTTGGATGTGAGTATTTGGACTAATGAGGTAAAATTAGAATATTGTGGATTATTTTTGCTATTGCCTTTTTCATGTTTTTGTTTCATGGAGAAATTCATACAGACATTTGTACTGTCTTGAAGAGATGGATAATACATCTCTTATTCCCAAGTGAAAACATAGAAACAAGTGTAAAGACAAAAAATTGAAAATGTTAGTCTTCAAATATGAGAGCTTTGCTAAATATTGAAGAGAATATTAGTGGCTTAGTTGACACTGAAAACAACACTGATTTTGGTTGATAAGCTTATATAGCATCTTTTCAGTTTTAATTTTGTGAAGAAGATAAAACCTAAGACTGATATGGACTACCCTTTCCGAGCAGTGTTGTTTCATCAGAGTAAAATAAGTGTATTAATGTAACGTTAACATGACTTTGTCATTCTTTAATTCTTGTTGTGTTACTGTTAAAATTATATTGCAAGGGAGTGGAAAGTCCTGGCAAGAATAATTCCTCTTCTTGTAACAGTTTGCAGAGCGACCCATCACCAGAGATTCCATGCATAACTTTGCCTTAGAATATCAAACAGTATGATTTTTGTTTACAGCGTTCATTCTAAATCTCTCTTCCCAGGTCTCAAGTCATTTATTTTCCTGTTAATTGTGTTTGGCGCATTATCAAAATGGAATCCTTACAGAAAAGATGAAATCAGCTCTTACAAGTTGAAAAAAGAAGAACCTCTTTGAAGTTGAGATTTCATTTCAGAGTTTTCTTATCATTTTTTCCTTTTCTCCTTCTTTGTTTCACTGAATGCTTACTAGTGAAACGATTACATTAATTCGGTCAGTAAAACTACATTTCCTGCATGAGATACAGAAAACCAAACTTTACCCACTTGTAGTGATAACTATTTGAATTAACCATGTTTCCAAGATTCTTTTGAAATTTCTTCTTTTCTAATAAATTTGATGTGTACTGCAATGTGACTACAACATGGACAATATTTCCAGACTTAAAAAGTTGCACATTTATAAGACCATTATACTTTAAGGCTTTTAGCAGCCTGTATTCTTTATAGTCTAAAAATCCTCCATGTAGAGACATTTCTGATACTACTTACAATGTGACAAATCAACCAAAGAAAATGTGTCTGTTTTTAAATTAATGGGTCCATTTATATTATACCTTATTTCAAAGAGACTTAAAAATACTCTGCAGATGACTTAATCTGTCTGCAGTGAATTGCAGGAGCATACGAAATGGTTACCAAGCCTTAAATACAAAGCTGACTCATAAACTTGAATAAAAATTTGAAAATATTTTGAAAAACTTTGAAATCACATTGTTGTTTAGATATGTAGCATTTGTCCAATTATTGTTGCTGTAAAATTCTGTGAACAAGAGTAGATTAAAGAGCACAATCCAGTATTTTGTCTCCTAGCAGATTTTCTCTCCAATGTATTCTGCATAAGAATGTCTGGCTATTAAACTTCTCAAGGGAAAAACGAATTTCACAGGCGCCATGATAATTCAATGCAGTGTTTAAAACTTATTGTCAGAAAATATTAGCCAAGCGAATTTGAAATTTAGTCTGTGGCTCTCTCAACTCAGTTCTTTCCATAACTATAGACAGGCAAGATGGCAGGGTTATGCTGCTCATAGAGGAAGACGTTAATACTAAATGTGCTACTCAGGTGGTAGAACTTCGTCAGCAAAGGACCTCCAGACTCTCACTGGGAGACGGTGATAAAGGGACCCTCAGGTGATCTTCCCATATGGAAGACAGTCCATCAGGGCCAGGGATGCATTTCTACAGTAAATATGAATATAGGCATTAAATATAAGGAAAATAAGTGTGACCAGTGTCGTTCCTATGCTCTTGTGTCATGTCCATGTGTCACAGTGTACATCTCTGCAGTTCTTCGGTGTTGCCGCCATTTTTATCTACAAGATCATTTGCTCACTTATAATATGCTATTTTTCTTTTGCTTTTTATTTTTTTGAACTTATTTCGTAAAGACTCACTTTGTGGGTTTTCAAAGTTTACACAAGTTACCCAACGAACCCTTACCTATAGACAATGAAATTTTATCTGTCAACACAACATTCTAGTTGAGAAGTTTTCAAAAATAAGAGAATTCTGGGAACAGCACAGGCAAGTGACCAATTAGTAGTGAATAGGCCAAAAAATGTGGAAATTCTGAAGATATAAATAAGCATAACTTCTCCTTTTTACAGGTGCACGCCTCTGCTGAAGAATGGATGGTAGAAGACAACCCTGCAGCCACCGGCAGGCAGACAAGATGATTCAAAAGTGCAACCTGACAGGGTAACTCTCTCCCATGTCTGAGTAAACAAGCATGACATAGCGAAGAAAACCAATACAACAATAAAAAATAAATAGTTTGAAAATAAACAGACATAGGACCAAAATAAGACATGAACACTTAGCTATAGGCTCTGCCCAAGTCAGCTAAACACCTAAATCAACTAAATCCAGTATCTTTAACTGCAGACTCCATATAATGTTCTCTTACAGGATGTGTTTAAGGACTAAAGATTACTATCACTGTTGTTCTCATATAGAATTGTGTGGACAAACCCATGGCCTTTTTAGAGGGTGGAAAATTCACTCTCCCTGTGGCTATGAGCAGCAACCAATTTTCAAGTAGCTTTCTGGCTTGATGCTGACTGTCTATGGTGTTGACACTCACCTCAGTGCAGAAACTCTGTCCCTCCTAGAGCAGGTGGCCATTCCTACCCAGATTCCCCTATTAGTCCACAAGACCAAATCCCTGTCAACAAGCCCAATACCCAAGAAATCAAGTGTGGAGCCACAAAGAGGTGGAGACGGGACCCCTACTGCATGGAACAGGACCGCCCCAGACTCAGTGGGGTTTCAACTCTGAGCAATCCCACTGCTTCTCCCAGGGTGGCTTTGAAACTCTTCCTGCAGTGCCTACAATCAAATCGTCTTCTCTTTGCACAGGTCTTCTTTAGCTTCTCTCCCTCTTTCTACATCCTTTCTATATCAGAAAGAGAGGGGTCTGACAAGGCTGAGTCTGGGGACTCCCTAGGCCCCAGACCCACTGGACATAATAGAATTTACTCAGTATATAATATTTGTTAATTGTTATAATTACTATAGAAATAGCCCAATTATATGAACTCATAATTACCTATGCACTTACACATTTTTAAAAGCATTTATTTTCTTGATGAACAAGTGCCAAATCTTGAAAATATATGTGGAACAGGTAAAAATAAATTCCAGGTCCAAATAATGCCTTTTACTATTTGCTGTCAAAAATAAAAGTATTAATGGAAGGAGTAAGACAGAACCAATATATTCAGCATGCTGCGCCAAGAGTTACATTTTGTTCTAGACACTTTTGATGAAAGGGGTTTAAATCTCAGACCCTATTATCTGTTGAAACTGCGCTTAGATTTTTCCAAGGTATAAATTATGTATATAAAGCCCTAAAATTTTATCCAAAGCAAAACCATAGTAACTGCAGACCTGAAGAGACTGGCCTGAGTGCTCCTCATTTCTGCTCAGAAGTTTTAGGAAATGAATGGTGGTTTAAGGACCGACATACTTAGCTGAATCCCATCTTTTGGTGATGAATTCAATAACATAAAGCTGATAAATCATGCAAAATGAGAATGGTATTATAATATCAATTTAAAGCCAGAAATGTTAGCATATGAAAAGGATAAAATTTCTTTCAGGGGAAACACAGTGAATCCTAAATTCTGCTGACCACTATTAGTGAGCATGTACACAAAGATACATTTTTTCTTCATTTTTATATACTTGAAAAATAGCATGTACTAGATTTCCCCCAAGTCGCTATTACTATGCAGATTCTGTTAGATTTTCTAGACTTTATACATGGAAATCTGATGCATGTTTTTCCTTAGATTTCAAGGTACACTCTTATGCTGCAGTGAATTCAGCTAGATGCACTCCATGGTATCCAGCCTTCTGTGAATGTCTCTTCTCTGCTTGACAAATCAGATAAGGCTTCATGCTTGAATATCACAGGACTCCTTTAATCCACAAGGATAACAGCAATTGGAAAGTTGGGCTCAGCAAGGAGAAATATGAATCAAAGCTAAAAATGATTACTCCAACTGATAGGACTCAGTCATCCAATCTCTACTTTTCACAAACCAGGAGAACAGGTTTCAGCCACTGACAAAACAACACTGTTGGATTAAAATCATGTTAGCATCTGAAAAGGATGAGGATACGGCTTTCCTTCAGGATCAGTTTTTAGAAGCCAGGAAAGTTTGGATACCTGGCTTCCATGTTTCCAGACTTTTTAATGTTACTCATCAAAAGGGCTGGTGCGCTGTGACCCACTGGCCAGTTTTGGCCTCCTCCCTATTTCTCATAAATGGAGTCTTATCAGAACGTGCAGGTTCTTTGAAAGACTACCACACTGTCATGTCTGTCCTGCACCAAATGCCTTTTTCAATTTTATGGACCAAAATTTCTTTCTATGTCATTATAGATAACAACAAACACAGGGACTCTGCCATACTCATAATAAATACTGTACAGTACAAAGTAAACATAAATACAGTGTCTGATTTATATTCTGTGTCCACAGCTCTTATTAAAAATCAAAGTCAAATTCTTATGAATCTCCTATAACATACGGCCCAGTTCACTTAAATAATTGCATTTTATAATTCGTATTTCCATTTGAACTCTGGGCCAAACCAAGAGTGACTCGCAGGTCACTACAAATAAAATTCTGAAAACTAAGGGCGAGTCACAGAAAGAAACTCATTCGTCTTCTTCAGTACCAAAATCAATGTAACGCAGAGTTGTCTTGAACTCAGCCTAGACTATAACAAATATTGTATTTGAAATCACAGCACAAGTTAAAAGTCTGTAAAAGTGTGGGTAGATTTCCAGAAATATCCCTGTCTGGATAGCATTTTTGATGTTTTATGTGTCCTCCTAGATGTTATGGATTCTTTAACTCTTCCGGTCCCCACTTAATGCGCTGTGTAACAGGGCTCACAATGCTTTCCTTTCATGAGACCAAGAAATGAAGCACCATTGTACCTTGGTATCATTTGAGAATATGAAAAATGTTCAGGAAGAATTCAGCTGGTCATGATTTTATATTCATTCTGCAGATGAGAATGTAAAACTGAGGATATTGAAAAATCCTGTCAATCTTCAGGAATAAGAGCTGGCAGCTTTAATAAGAAAAAAAGAAAACACACACAATTAAGTTTGCTTAAAAAATTGATTGGGTCTATCATATGAATGTGCCATTGTCAGAATTTCACAATCTCCTTCTTCAAATGCCCACTGCGGCAGCCATGAAGATGCACCACTTGGATCTCCAAGAACTCCTAGCTATTGAAAGGAGTAAAGTTCACTGAGAGACTCCAGCTCTAACTGCACACAGATTCACCTCAGCTTGAAAGCTGCAGCACATGCCTCTTGAGAAGCAGCTAACCAACTACTGAGCAGAAGGAGACACTGAAATAAAGCTACTTTCCTCACTATGGGGATTTTTAAGCAGATAACTTTTGTTTCAGAGCTCCTTGCTTATTAAAGAATCTGACATATTTTCATTGTTGTTTAACAATTTGTCACACGTATGAACTTCCAAATAAAGTGTTTGCATTGCTAATTATTCTTCAGCATCTGCTTCTCAGCCTACATGGCTGACATGCTGATACTTAATAAGATATTGATCTGTTTCTTAAATAGTCCCTATCTGCACAAATTGATTTCACTTAGATATTGACAAATTAATATTAATAAACATTATAGAATATTTAGGGCAATTGTGATTAATTTTATTTCAAAAGCATTCCTACTACTATTTAAAAATATAACTTTTTCTAAAATTAGCCTTCAAATGACTTAATCGGTCCTAGGGTTCTGCAGATTTTGTTATATTAAATATAACACTACCTTAAAAATGTCTTAATGTTGGAAGGAGAACATGCTCTCTTCAGCCCTTTTTAAGGGTAGATTTTGTACCAAGGAACAGAGAATCCAAATTTTTCTTTTTAAAAAGCATTGATGCAATCGGTCATACTTAATAACAGTCAGTGGGCTCTCTTCCTGGAAACTAGGGTCTCTCAGAAATCAAATGTCTGGGACATGAAGTCCTTTCTTTTCCATCTAGCCAATCTCTGGCTGGTCCCTGCTCAATTCTCCAACTATGTAGCTGCTGCGATTGTAAAGTGCATTTAATTTGGGTTGGAGTTTCGGATTTGAGAAGGTTAATTATACCATAATCTGACCCTTAAGATTTGAAACTCAGTGATATTTTCTGAGATTTGTATCACAGTTTTGGTGAATTGGTGCTGAAGGTAAATACTAAATGCAAGTCTTATTAGAAATTCTCTAGAAGATTAATATTTGAATTTTTATACCAAGTATGCTACCCCAGGGAAACTGTGACAAGTTGCAGAGATGAATAGAAAAATGAAAATGACTCCATGATTTTCTTACCTTCAGTTGTATCATTTAAAATATTTGTGTTTCTGTGTATTAGTGAATATATCGCCTGATTTGTGTCCTGTATCAATGAGTTTCTTATTTAGAGAATCAAGGAATCCTAAAGCAACCTACATGTATGTGAAGGAAACTGTTAAGTCATATAAAGGTCATTTTATATGGCTATTAAACTCTTGTGTGGTATCAAATTAAGAACACTTTTGTGAGTCTAACTTTTATTACCTGTGAGATCTCCTGGTAGTGATTAACTTCTCAGAAGCTGAGTGCATTCACTTGTAAAACTGGGAACAGCAACGCTGTTTTCTAACACAATATTGACAAAAAGAACATTGAAAAAGGTATTATTTTGCATATGAATAAATTTGTAATTAAAGTGGAAAACATCAGGGTAAACTGTAAACAAAGGTAATAAAGGAAATAAGTTTTTATTTGAGTGCACAGAGGTTACTATAGACAATCTAATTATAACTTAGTGGTCTGTAATTTCTCTTTTACCTGGTGTGGTAAGCATTCTCAAAGATGCCATCATCTCTGTTCCTTGATAGAGAATCTTGCTTCTAGTCAACAGAACTAAAGAATAGAATAACAAAAGAGTGGGATGTCACTCTTGACTACATCACATTACATGGTAAATGTAATGGCACGTTATTCCCTTTAACACTTTGTTCAGTAAAGACTCCTTTCTACCAGACTAGAGTAAGAGACCATCTAGTGGCTTTGAAGAAGCAAACTGGCATGATGTGAACTACCTGTGGGGAGCATCACATGGCAAGACTACAAGGGGACTCCTGGGAGACAAGGGCCTCAGCTTTGCAACTATAACTGTTCTAGGCAGCTGAGTTAGACAGAAATATTAAAAATATTATAGGCTGTCAGACAGGGCCAGGTCCTTGAAGGAGCCAGTGTGGAAAATGAGATACCTTGCAACTGTAAGGGAGACAGATGCCTCTAGCTGTGGACAAAAGGTTAAACAGATTCTCCCACATACTTACTTCCCTAGGGATAGACTTCAGGTATCTATATTCTAGATAGGTAGCACTCACCTTGAAAAAGCCAGGAAGAGTCACTAACCCAACCCCCTACAGGAAAGGCCACTGCTCTGTATTCATGTCCACTTGCAGGACTTGCTTGCCCATTTGATTCTAATTTAATCAATTTTACCTGAACAATTATACTTGCACTCTTACTTGGGTCCCCTTTCTGACCCTCTCTTGGACAGAAGCTTTCTTTCCCTCAATAAATATATTCTGCTCTTAATTTCCATTCCTAAAATTCATTCTTCAATTTAGAGAACATGAACTCATCCCAGGTATCTTTCAGGTTGGGAGTTTTTTTTCCCCCTCTATATCACGACCAGCTGAATTTTACCTAACAAGCACATGGTTTTTAGAACAAAAGACAGAAGTGTTAAGGTTTGAATATCTGTTCCCTTAAGAACTAAAGTTGAGTTTTGTCACTGGAACTGTCTTAAAAGGCAGACCTTTAGGAGATAATTAGGGTTAAATGAAGTTATGAGTATCAGTCCTGTATCACTGTATTGCTGTCTTTGTATGAAGAGGGAAAAATCCTAAGTTAGCATGCTTGCTATCCCTGGCTACATGACGTCCTACGGTGTCATGATGGAGCTCTCACCAGTCGCTTGTCCCATATTCTTGGATTTCTCCTCCAACAGAACTGTGAGCTAAATCTCTGTTCATATTGTTACACAGATATAGCAACAAAAAGCATACTAACCTTAGATAAAATCATAGCCCCAACTGATGTCTTAGTTGTAGCCTGTAAAACCCTAAACATAGGATCCAGTTAAGCCATCTTCAGTCTACCTGATGCATGTGAATATGAGGAAACAAATTCATGCTTGTTCTTTTAAAGCATAAAATTTGTGGTAAACTGTTTTTTGTTGTCATAGAAACCAATAGGTTACAGTTCTTTCCTTTCACTTTCAAACAACTGATTTTTCCAGAACTAATCTCTCATTTGATTTATGAATTCATAACTCTATATTTGATTATGTTTATTTAATATACATACATGGAAATCATATGTATACAATTACTAAGGGCTTTAACTGCATGAAAGAAAAAGAAGAAGGAAGGGAAGGAAGGAAGGATTAGCAAATTAAAGAGTGTACGGTGAGCTCTCCACATCTAGTGATCAAACAGAAGCAGATCAGATATATTTGAGGAAAATATTTTACTGAACATATACAGAATTCTTCTTGTCATTATTCCCTAAATAATACAATATGACAATTACTATCATTCTGTTGACAATACATTAGATATTGTAAGTAAGTTAGAGATGATTTAAGGTACATAGAAGATTATGAGTTGTGCAAATGCTGCCATTGTGTATAACTGACTTGAGCTTCTGTGAGGTGTAGCATCCATGAAAGGGCAGATCTCGTACCAAGTATCCCTTGGATACTGAGGGACAGTTTTGTAGAAAAACCTAGTAAATATATAATAATGTTCACTTTTCAGTTATATTTTGTACATTTGTATAATTTACTTTCTTGTAATTTTTTAACAAGAGCATTTAAACTACATTAGCTACTGTTTTAGTTAAAGGTGCTAAAAATCAAAGTGATAATAACTAGCGCATAAAACATAAAAAATATGTTTCACTCTGCATGTACAAGGAAACCAATAAGGTGTAAGGAATTGCTCGAGTTGTGATTATTTAATGACTACTCTCAAATTTATGGATATGCTAAGCCTATGTACTTTGAGCATTACCAAAACAGTGACGTATTCAAAGAATTGTGCACTTTCTTTCTTATTCACTGGACTAAAAGGTAAATGCGTTCGAAAGCTAAAGCAATCGAAGGAATTCACGTGAGCTTGCTGAATTGCGACGCTTTTAGAAAGCAGCTAGAATTCAAATGGCACAATGGGATATAAGTTCTTATGAACACAGAGGAGTAACGCTGACATGACAGGACGGTGTAAGTACACGGCAGCTTGAGAGATGCGCTGCAGTTTTAGAAGGGTGCACAACTGAAGCCCAGTGCACTTCTTACAACATTTTACATTAGTAGCAAGTCTGCAAATAGCAAAGCACTCAAGTGCGTCAGCTCCTTTCATCTCTAGCATGTCTCTCCTGCATGTAATGCAAGCCTACCCACCAGCTTTTATCTAATATATTTGCTAGCAGCTTTAAAGGTATTTGCTACATAAAAGGGAGTTTTAGCAAGTTGTAAATCTGTGTACATATACTTTTCTGCTATTCAGTCTAGGAAGAGAATATTTTCAAATGTATGTGAGGCTTTGGCTTCTGAAAGGCAAACGCAGATATTTCCTTAATAGCTTTCCGTTCCCAGATTTCATTGACTAGTTTTTTTTTTTTAATGTTCCTTCTTTCCTAAATTTTAAAATTAAGCAATGCGGAAATGATATTTGTCACTGTGCAAATGATCGGAGTCATTTAACTGGATTCTGGGCAGCCGTTGATGAGTACAAATTATGTTATAATAGTAGGGGAGCAGAGAATAAGAATATAAAAATACAGGTCATTCAAGAAGTTCCTGACTGAATTTGAACACACAAGAAATGAAATGCTCGGTTATTGTTGCCTCAGAAAATTCAGCACGATAAGGGCCTTTCTTTATGATACAGTAGAAAGTAATGGATGAACAACTAGCATAAGAAGCTGATATGAGAAAACAAATGCAATTGTGTGGTCTTGGGGATGCTCTACTCAATCCTGTCTTCAAGAGAATGTTACAAAAGAGTGATTCTGGTTGACAGATTGCTGCTGCTCTGCATTAATCAGCTTTTTAATTATTGCAATAAAATAATCAACTTGAAACAAGTAGGTATTTATATGGCTCACACTTTCGCATCTTTCAGCTGAAGGCAGTTGACCCAGTGCTTTAGGGTCTGTGCTGAGGTACCAAACACAGCTGGGAGCCTGTGGGGCAGCAAGTCACTCTCCTCGCAGGAGCCAGGAATCAAAGAGGAAGATGAAGGGCCAGGACTCTGCTATTGTTCTCAACAGCGCACCCCCAATGACCTAACTTCTTGCCATTAGGCCTTGCTTTTTAAAGCCTCCACTAACTTCCAGAAGAACCGTAGGCTGGGGAGCAAGTCTTTAACCCACGGACCCTGGGGAGACATCTGAGCTCCGAGCTATAGCCTTCTGCTGTTGATGCCCACTTAGGTCCACCTGGTACTGAGAATGCATTCAGTCCATCTCCCAGGCTGGCCACAGGCTTAACTGTTCCAGCCTTGCTCAAAAATCCAAGTCCAAAGTTTCTTCTGAAGCTCAAAGCAAGCTTCTAGCTGTGAGCACCTGTAATAAAAGGACGCATACATTTTCATGCTGTAATTGCATAAGTTAGACATAAGCCATGATTAAGCTCATTTGGATTCTAGACCTGGGCTATTTTTGCCATCCGAAGAGGCTCTCTTTACAAACCAATCTTTGCTAAGGGACTCACTGCCATTCTAGGTATCACTTCTCAGAGCTATCGATTTGCCACTTTTACTGTCTTTTATGTCGGTAGACTCTATATGCGACTTAACTCATTACAATACCGATTTAAGGTACACTCGTGAAGCTGTACTTTTCAATTATCTCATAAAATAAGCCCAAAATAACAGTACAAATGTTATTCTGGGCAAAGACATTGATACTGCTTTCATTTGTTTAGCTAGGTTTTTTTAACAAATAAGAAATTCTCCTATATCTTTAGTAGCAGAATGTAAGTCTATGTGATACTGGACATGAGTTAAGGACCTTAGAAGTAAGTGTGACAGACACTTGACAGTCCAATTAGAAAGTATACAGAATACTGTCTTCAATACTGGCAGTTCCTTATACTGTATTATAGGAGTCCCTGAAACAGATAGTTCCTTATGACACAACGATGATAGCTCACTCTGCTTATAAAATTAATAGGCATGAGAGGTGAGAGAAAAATACAGTGAATGCTTAATTTCAGAAAAAACCCCATTACAACAAAAACACATTGCCACTAATCCCCTCAAAACACATCTCCGTTCAAACATAATTACTCTAGCACTCTTCCCACGTGCTGAAGCAGTTCTTTGAATTCCTTTTTCACATCTTCTGTTATGTGCTTATAACTATATCCTGAACTGATGCAAAATCTTTTTTCTTTTGATCATTTTGACTTTGGGGAAGATCCAGAAGTTACATAGCACCAGATCCAGTGAAAAAGTTATATGAGAACACACCTTGTTCTGCTTTTTATAATCCCGCCTTTCCACAGGGTGCACCTGGCAGCAGCATTCACAGTGTTTTTCTTTTTATAAATCACACCTTGCAGGGACTGTTGCAAAACATTTCCAAAACTGCTTCAGAAAATGGAGAGAAGAATGGGATAAATGTATTTGAAGCAAGAGGTGGTACTTTAATGATAATGTGTCACTTACTGTAATAAATTTTTTAAAAATTTAAATATCTTTAATTAATATATCTTTTGATAACACCACATGCCTTCCAGGTTTTGCTGTTTCAAACACATAGGACTTTCTTCACAACTGATATTGCTGGGATTTCTATGGTTTTGGGGGGTTGCTTTTCAGTTAAAATCAAGTGTCATTTATATTTGAACAGTCATTACTTTCTATAGTTCTCTTAAACATCATTTCAAAGAACATTGTACAGATGGCATCTTCAGCATGAATACCAAGTGAAATCATATTGATGTCAGTTGCACTTTGCCTACCAGAATTTGCATCATAAATATCGTAGCTGTAGAGCTTAGATTTAACACAATGTGGAGAGTGAAACAACTGAAGCTTTTACTCTACAATTGACAAACTCAACAACTTCATTTGCATCACTTTAGATTTAGATAAATGAGTTTTGATGTTCTCAGAATATAAATCTCTTTATTTCTTATATTTATAAGATTGAAACTGGTATCTTATTTGTGAATAGGAAATTATGCTAATATGAGCTTAAGTGATTACTTGTTAACTTGCTAGAATTTTTAAAAAAAATTGTTTGTCTACTGCATGTAAGGAGTGTCTCCAGGTGTCTAGGCAGCCCCACAGATTTTTAACTCAGAGGAAGTAGTTACACACAGTGTAGTGACCATATAACTCATGCCAGGACTATGGCTACATGAAGCTGGTTTCTCACAAAAACAACATTAGTGGTCTCAGTGATATAGTGTTGGATAATTCTGTTTTAGGATGATAGGGGATGGATGGTCAGAAATTTCACATTCGGTCATGTTCATAAAATGTGTGTATTGTCCTATAAAACTAGAATATTACCTAACAATACATACACTTACTGTATATCTTAATTATCAGGAATAAGAATGAAACTTGTTTTTCTTAATATGACTATACTATTTGTTTCAAAAATAGAGGCCACGATGGGGACCCTGGTCCCAAAGACCAGAGCTCCATTGCATCAAGGATGTCATGTGAGCTGTGTATTCCATCAACTGACAGGGTCTCAGACCCTGTGGGACACCTTCTGCTGCTATTGTGGGGCAAGTTTGAGAACAGGAAATCTAGGGACCCTAGAGAGGTTCCAGTGAGCTATCTGGGAAGGGTGAAGCCCAGTACTTCACTTCTGACATCCACAATAACAAGACACAAAACACAATATCAGAAATCCGCCCCAATCAGAACAAGTCTAGGAGACAGCAACATAGGAGAACTAAGAAGTCACACACCTGAAATCTCTGAAATGATCACAGCTGAAGTAAAGAAAAAGCTCCATATGGATAAAGAAGAAATCAGATCAAAAATAATCTCTCAGTTAAAACATGAAATGACAACAATAATGAAAGAATTGCTCAGTGCACTGAAAGAGAACACATACAAAAAAATAGATGAACATAGAAAAACAACGGAAATGTTAAGTGAACAATATAGGAAATAATTAGAATGCACGAAACAGATTCATATAGATATCCAGGAAATCAAAACCTCCACCAAAAGATGGCAGAACCGCTTAAATGAACCCAAAGATAGACTTTCAGATTTTGAAAACAGCATGGCAGCTAAAGATTGTAAAAGGAAAGATCTCTTAAAAAGTACAAGTAACCAGGAAATAACAAACAGCTGCAAGATGAATCAAAGAGAAACAATGTAAAACTAATAGGCATCAAGGAAAGAGCAGGAGTCAACACAAATGACATGAGAACATTTGCGGGCCAGTGAACTGCTGCCAGCTCTCCCACATGAGCTTGAGAGCAAGACAAAAACCTGGACAGTTGTAGGGACCGAGGGTAAACTGCCTGCCCCTCCCCTCCTGCTCCCTTGCCCCACTGGAGCTCAGCTGACAGACAGCTTTGGGAAAGCCTGTAAGCTGCTGCCACCACCCAACACACAAAATTGGGAGCCAGACAGAAACCTGGACAGCTTCAGTGGCCTGAAGTCCACTCCCCCCTCCTCTCCTTCCCCTTCCCCCGTTGGAGCTGAGGTGAACCTTAGACAGCTTTAGGAACTTTGGTGAGCCTGCCCAACCTCTGCCCCACCAGCTTGGGGGACAAGGGGAGCCTCAGAAAACCTCAAAGGCCTTGGTTGCCCCTCCCTGCCCCCGCCCTGCACCCTCAGGGGAGCTAAGCTAAAACTAAGACAGCTTCAGAGGCCTCAGTGACTGTGCACTTACCCCACCCAGTGGTGTGGGAACCAGGTGGGGTAGTGGCAGTGTATGGAGCTGCAATGACAAGGACCCACCCACTACTGTAACCCAGCAGAAACAAGGCTGAAAACCAGAGAGCTTTGGAAATCCCTGAGTGGGAGCCAAGCTGAGCCCCAGACAGCTGTGGGAGCACTGGGGATCACACCCTGCCAGCACACTCACACCACTGAGAGTCACACTGAGCACCGAGAACCTGTGCATCCTTGCCCTGCTACTATGACATCATCCTGGGAGTGAGGGTGAGCTCCAGGGAACCTCTGCATCACAGAAAATGACAAAAGGAAGGAGCAAATTGCAATCTCAAACTGCCACCCCACCCAGAAGAGGTCCAAGAGATATAGATACAGAAGAACTGGGAAGTCATATACCTGAAATTTCTGAAAGGATAGCAGCTGAAGTAAGGAAACAAGTCCATTAGGCCATAGAACACAATAGATCAGAGATAACAGCTCAAGTAAAAAAAGAAATGACAACAATAATGAAAGAATTGCTTAGCACTTCTATGGACATAGAAAAAAAGAGAGGACCATAGTAAATTAATGGAAACCTTGAGTGAACAGTACAGAAAAGAACTGAAATGCGTAAAACAGATTCAAACAGTTATCCAGGCAATTAAAACTTCAACTGAAAGCTGGCAAAAGCACTTCAACAAAGCTGAGGATAGACTTTCAGACCTTGAAGACAGTATTTCTGTGAATGACCATGAAAGGAAAGATCTTCTAAAAATAACAAGAAACCAGGAAATAACAATTCAACAGCTGTAAGATCAAGAAAAGAAAAACAATGCCAGATTAATAGGTATCAATGAAAAAGCAGGTGTCAGCACAAATGACATAAAAGACAATTTGCAGAAGTAGTAACAGATAATTTCCCAAACGTGGAAAAAGAAATAGACATCCAGATAAGTGAGGCATATATAACACCAACTAGCCAAAACCAAACTAAATCTGAACCCAGACATGTAGTGATCAAGATCCTAGGCATTCAACAAAATAACAGAATATTAAAAGCTGTTAGAGAAAAGAACCAGATCAACTATAAAGAAAATCCCATCAGAATCACAGCAGATTTTGTAACACAAACCATCAAGTCAAGAAGAGCTTGAAGTTAAATATTTCCGGTCCTGAAAGAAAACAACTTTTAACCCAGATCAATGTACTCTGCAAAACTCTCCTTCACAATTAATGGAGAAATAAAACTTTTCCACAATGATGATCAACTGAAGAAATTCATGAGTGCCAAACCAACCTTACAAAGGGATCTAAAAGATATTCTAGAAAGAGATAAAGACCACACTTTAAGAACAACAACAGAAAGGAAACACCAAGCAGAGCAAGCAATTTAACAGAGGGAAACAAGAGGAACCAACAGAGGAAAGCGACATGGCAAAGATAAGCCAATACATATCAGTTATAACCATCAACATAAATGGACTCAATTTACCAACCAAAACAAGCAGACTGGCAGACTGGATCAAGAAACAAAATCCAACAATATGCTGTACACAAGAAACATAGTTAACTCAAAAGGAAATTCATAGACTGAAAATCAAAGGATGGAAAACAGTACTCCATACAACAGATACCTAGAAAAAATCAGGTGCAGGTAATCTGTTTTCAGACAATGGGAACTTCAAACCAAGAACAACTAAAAGAGATAAAGATGGTTACTGCACACTTGTGAGGGGAAACTTCAAGAGGAAGAGATAACAATCATAAACATCTATGCACCAAACACAGGAGTACCCAACTATATAACACAAATTTTAGTAGACATGAAAAATGAAATAAGCAACCACACAATCATAACAGGGGGCTTCAATACTCCATTGCCACAAACGGATGGATCAAATAGAGGAAAAAAAAAACAGCAAAGAAATAACAGAACTAAACCAAACACATGAACAATTGGACTTAGTAGACCTGTACAGAGTGTTCCACCCAACAGCATCAGAATACACATAGTTTTGAGCTGCACATGGGGCATTCTCTAAAATAGACCATATGCTAGCACATAGAACACGCTGAAGGAAATGCAAAGGAGTTGAGTTTATCTCACACATACTATCAGTTCACAGTGCAATGAAATTAGAACTTAATGACAAAGGAAATCACAAGAACTCCATAAACACATGGAAATTAAACAGCACCCTCTTGAACCAATCAGTGGTTCACAGGTAAAATCAAAGAATAAATATAACACTATGTACAATACAACAAAAATGTAGATACAACTTACAGGAACCTGTGGGATGCAATGAAAGCAGTCCTCAGAGGGAAATATAGCAGTGAATTCCTACCTCAGGAAAACAGAATGAGCACAAATAAACAATCTTATGCTGCACATCAAGCTTTTAGAAAAAGAAGAATAAATCAAACTAAAAGCCCAGAGAAGGCAGAAAATTATAAAGCTCATTGTGGAAAATAACTCAATAGAGACTAAAAAAAAATACAAATTAATGAATGAAAGAGTTGGTTCTTTGAAAAAATAAATAAAATTGATAAGCCCCTAGCCAACCTTAAAAAAAGGAAAGAAAAAACTGAAATACATGCAGTAAGAAATGAAATAGATGAAATCACTACAGATCCTGTAGAAATTCAAAAAATTATCAATAACTACTTCGAAAATCTTTACTCTCAAAGGATGGAAAACACAGAAGAAATGGACAGATTTTTAGATACATATGAACTACTAAAGTTGAATGAAGAAGATATAAAAATCCTGAATAACTCTATATCAGCTAGTGAAATTGAAAATGTAATAAAAAACTTACCAATGAACAAAAGCCCAGGTCATTATGGATTCACAGACAAATCTCACAAGAAATTTAGAGAAGATTTAACACCAATACTTCTCAAACTCTTTAAGTCAATTAAAAAGGATGGAATTCTCCACAACTCATTCCTGGAGTCAAGTATTATCCTGATACCAAATGAGAGAAAGACCCAATCAAAAAAGAGAACTACCATCCAATCTTCCTAAAGAATATAGGTGCAAAAATTCTCAATAAAGTATTAGCAAACAGAATGCAACAAATCACCTAGAAGATTATACACCATGACCCAGTGGGATCCATCCCAGGAATGCAGGGATGGTTAAATATATGCAAATCAATTACTGTAATACAGGATATCAATACAGCCAAAGACAAAAATAACATGATCATCTCAACTGATTTAGAAAAAGCTTTTGATAAAGTCCAACACTCATTCATGGTAAATAACCTACAGAAAATTGGCATAGATGGACTTTACCTCAATCTGATAAAAGCCATCTATGAAAAACCAGCAGCTAATTCTAAATGGTCAAAAACTGAAAGTGTTCACTTTAAAAAAAGGAACAAAACAAGGAGGTCCACTGTCACCACTCCTACTCATTATAGCTCTTCAAATATTAGCCAGAGCAATTAGACAAGAGAGAGAAATAAGAGGAACAAGGTTAGGAAAAGAAGAACTGAAATTATCATTATTTGAAGATGACACGATGCCCTACACAGAAGGGCCCAAAAGCTCCACCAAAAGGCTTATATATTTAATAGCCAAATTCAGTAGCATAGCTGAATACAAAGTCACCACTCAAAAATGAATAGCATCCCTGTACACAAACAACAAGCAGACTGAGATAGAAATCAGTGAAACCACACTGTGCATAACAGCATCTAACTAAAAGGAAATACTCAGGAATCAATCTAACAAAAGAAATAAAAGATTTATACAGTGAAAATTACAGTACTCCAAAAATAGAGATTGAAGAGTATTTCATAAAATGGAAAGAAATTCCTTGCTCATGGACAGGAAGAACCAACATTGTGAAAATGGCCATTCTGCCAAAATTGTTGTACAGATTCAATGTAATCCCAATTAAAATTCCATTAGTATACCTCACAAATCTAGAGAAAACAATTCTAGAATTCATCTGGAACCAGAAGAGGCCTAGAATAGTGAAACCAATCCTGGGATACAAAGGCAAGGGAGGAGGCATCACAATCTCTGTCATGGAATTATACTATAAAGCTACTGTGAAAAAATCAGCATGATTCTGGCAAAGTAACAGACCTGAAGATTAATGGAACAGATTAGAAGATGCAGACAAAGCTACAAAAACACTCAGCTGCCTTATTTTTGACAAAGAGGCCAAAAAAGTTCACGGGAAGAAAGATAGCCTCTTTAACAAATGGTGCTGGAAAAACAGGCTTTCCACATATCAAAGGTGAAAACAAAACACATGTCTATCACCATGCACTAAACTAAAGTCAAAATGGATCAGAGATCTAAATATTAAAACAGAAACACTAAGTTTATTGGAAGAGAAAGTAGGTAAAAACCTTGAAGGCATAGGGGTAAGCAGATAGTTCATGAACAAAAACCAAACTGCATGGGAAATGCTTCGAAGAATGAACAACTGAGATCTCATGTTATTGAAAAGTTTCTGCACATCAAAAGAAATCACCAACAGAGTAAAAAGAAAACCCACAAATTTGGAAAAAAATTATCCAACTACCCCTCAGACAAAGGACTCATATGTAGAACACATAAAGAATTAAAAGAAACAGACCCCAAAATTCAAAGATCCAATCCAAAAGTGGGCATTTGTGATGAGCACGCACTTCTCAGATGTAGAAACACTAATGGGAAAAATACATGAAAAAATGTTCAACATCATTAGTCATTTGAGAAATGCAAATTAAAACAACACTGAGATTCAATCTCACCGCGGAAAGAATGGCTATCGTTAAGAAATCAATGACCAATGCTGGAGAAGTTGTGGGGAAAACGTAACACTTTTCCACTGCTGGTAGAATTCAGATTGGTGAAACCACTATGGAAATCATTTTGGAGATACTTCACAGAATGAGGATTAGAAGTTACACTTAACCCAGGTATTCTCCTTCTGGATCTTTTCCCAGAGGAACTAAATATGTCATAACACATTGATATATGTGCACCCATGTTTATAGCAGAGCAATATATATATCATAGCTAAATTTTGGAGAAAACCGAAAGGCTGAACTGAGGAATGGATAAAAAAGAAGTGGGTGGTATTTTTATACAGTGGAGTATTAATCAGCTGTAAAAAAAAGAAGATAAACTTAAGGCTTTTATAGATAAATGGATGCAACTCCAGGCCATATTCATAAGTGAAATAAATCAGACCCACATGGATAAACATCACATTGTCTCTCTGGTGTAAGAACATAAAGGAATAAATAAAATTAAAAATGTACAATAGATAACAGGAAAGGGAAAGAAATTGCTGAAAGGAAGGAACAATTGGGATGAGGGAGAAAAGAAAAAGTACTAAGACATATATATATATATATATATATATGGATCAGTGGCATATCTGTAGTGTTGATGTCTGATGGTTTATTTATTGAGGGGAACAGTTAATCATTAAAATATTTTTTATTATTTTGACCAATTTTACATGCATACATTTGGTTATCTGAGCAATTTATGTGAAGAAAACAATTTGCAGCACAACAACTATTGGTGAACTTCTACAATACTATCTAGTGAAAATATGTGTTGTCTCTAATGTTCTTTTAAATTATTATTTTCTTATTCCCTTTAATGATTTGATTAATCTTCTATTTTTATATCTGGTGATTTGAGCAGCTTTGTTGAAGATAAAAATATGTAATGTAACAACCACTATTAATCCCTATCATTTGGTTTTAAACCCCATATCATTTTTAATGTCCTTGCTTTGTTTTCTATGTTGGTATTGTTCTTTTTCTGTTCTATTTTCTTTAAAATAAAACAGAAGACTATTTGCAGAACTAATAGCAGAAAATTTCCAAGTATGCCAAAAGAATCTGCCATACATTAAGTGAGGCATATAGAAGTCCAACAAGCCATAACCAAAGTAACACTACATCCAGACATAGTAATGATGATGCCAGAAATTCAGGAGAAATATAGAATATTAAAACTGTTAGAGAATAGAAACAGATCACCTATAAAGAAAGCCCATCAGAATGATAGTAGATTTCTCAACACAAACCATCAAATCAAAGAGTGCTGGCAGTGAAGTATTTCAGGTCCTAAAACAAAACAACTTCCAACCATGACTTTTGTATCTTGCAAAACTATACTTCAAATTTAATGGAGAAATAAAATACTTCCAGGACAAAGAGCAACTCAAGAACTTAATAAGTGGCAAACCAATCCTACAAAGAGTACTAAAAGATAATCTAGAAAGAGATAAAAGTGACCACAATTTCAAGAAAAACAATAGAAAGGATACACCTACCAGATAAAGCATTTAAACAGAGAGTAAAAGTAGGAAACCAACAGCAAGTAAATAACGTGAGAAAGCCAAGCCAACGCATAATAGTTATAACCATTAATGTAAATGGCCTCAATTTGCCAATCAGAAGCAGAATGACAGAGTTGGTAAACAAACAAAAACTAACAGTATGTTGTATACAAAACAAACACATTCAACTCAAAAGGAAATTCACAGAATAAAAGTCAAAGGTTGGAAAATAATTCTCCATGTGGTACGAAGCCAGAAAAAAGCAGAGGTAGCTAATCTGATTGCAGACTGCAAACTTCCAACCAAGAATAATCAAAAGAGTTAAAGAAGGTCACTACATACTTGCTAGGGGAAAGCTTCAAGTGCAAGAGATACCAATCAAAAACATGTATGCTCCCAATATGGGAACACCCAAATATATAACACAAATTTTAATGGATGTGAAAAACCAAACAACTAATAACACTATTGTAATCAAGACATTAAAACACCAATGACACAAAGAAATATGTCAACTACACAAAAAATCAGGGAGGAAATAACAGAACTGAACAAAAAGTGTGAACAAATGGACTTAGTAGACATTTACAGTGTTCCACCCCACAACATCAGAACACACATTCTTCTCAGTTGCACATTGGATGTTGTCTAAAGCA
The DNA here is from genome assembly GCA_004027595.1 of Dinomys branickii. Classification (NCBI taxonomy): domain Eukaryota; kingdom Metazoa; phylum Chordata; class Mammalia; order Rodentia; family Dinomyidae; genus Dinomys; species Dinomys branickii. Next base: position 2,636 of record PVLD010014576.1, on the reverse strand, counting down.
GACCACATACTAGTCCATAGAATAAGCTTAACTAAAGGCAAAGCAATTGAAACAATCCCATACATGCTATCTGATCATAGTGTGATGAAATCAGAAATTAATGACAAAAAGAACACAAAAACCTCCATAGAAACATAGATGTTATAAAGCAGCCTCCTGAAGAATGAATGGGTCACAAAGGAAATTAAAGAAGAAATTAAACAGTATCTACAAACAAAAATGTAAATACAACTTAGCAGAATCTGTAGGATTCACTGAAAGCAGTCCTCAGAAGGGATTTATAGTGGTAAACTCACAAATGAGGAAAACAGAATGAGAACAAATAAATAGCCTAAATCTGCACCTCAAATTTTTAGAAAAACAAGAATAAGTCAGGCCCAAAGCCATAAAATGTTAGAAAATTATAAAGGTCAGGGCAGAAATTAATGTAATTGAGACAAAGAAAACACTACAAAGAATGAATCAAAAAGTTAGTTCTGTGAAAGAATAAATAAAATTGATAAACCCCTAGCCAACCTTATCAATAAAAGGAAAGAAAAAACTCTAATTCATGGAATAAGCAGAAGATCATCAACATATACTTTGAAAATCTGTACTTCCATAGAATGGAAAACAGAGAAGAAATGGACAGATTCCTAGATATGTGTGAATTACTAAAGTTGAATCAAGAAGAAATAAAAACCCTTGTTAACCCAATATCAATTATTGAAATTGAAAATGTGATTAAAACTCTCCAACAAAGAAAAGCCCAAGTCCTGATGGATTCACAGCTGAATCCTACAAGAAATTCAGAGAAGATTTAACGCCAATTCTTCTCAAACTCTTCAAGGAAACTGAAAAGGAAGCAGTTCTCCCAAGGTCATTTCTGGAGGCAAATATTATACTGATGATAAAACCAGAGAAAGACCCAACCAAAAAAGAGAACTACAGACCAATCTCCCTAATGAACATAAGTGCAAAGATAATAAAATATTAGCAAGCAGAATTCAGCAAATCATAAGAAGATTATACACCTTGACCAAGTGGGATTCATCCCAGGGATACAGGGATGGTTCAATAAGTGCAAATCAATTAATGTAATACACCACATCAACAGAGCCAAAGACAAAAATCACATAATCATATGAATAGATGCAGAAAGAGCTTTTGACGATGTTCAACACTCATGCATGATAAAAACCCTACAGAAAATAGGAATGATGATCTTTACTTCAATCTGATCAAAACCATCTATGACAAACCAACAGCCAACATCATACTAAATGGACAAAAACTGAAAGCTTTCACTTTAAAATCAGAAACAAGACAAGGATATCCACTCTCACTACTTCTATTCACCATATTTCTGGGAATATTAGCCAGAGCAATTAAACAAGAGAGAGATATAAAAGGAATAAAGATAGGAAAGTAAAAAGTGAAATTATCATTATTCACAGATGACATGAAAGTCTGCATGGAAGACCCCCAAAACTCCACCAAAAGACTCCCAGAATTAATCAACAAATTCATTAGAGTAGATGGATACAAAGTCAACACTCAAAAATCATAGAATTCCTATACACAAAAAACAAACACACTGAGAGAGACATTAAAGAAACCATACATTTCGCAATGGTATCCAAAAAATTGAAATATATAGGAATCAATCAAATAAAAGAAGTGAAAGATATTCACAGTGAAAGTGACAGTACTCTGAAAAAGGAGAATAAAGAAGATTTCAGAAAATGGAAAGATATTCTTTGCTCAAGGATTGAAAGAACCAACATTGTGAAAATGACCATATCCCCAAAATTGTTGTACAGATTCCATGCAATCCCTATTAAAATATTATTACTATATCACACAAATCTAAAGAAAACCTTCTTAAAATTCATCTGGACACAGAAGAGACCCACAATAGTAAAAGCAATTCTGGGAAACAAAGATGAGTCAGTTGGCATAACAATCTCTGAGTTGAACTTATACTACAAGGCCACTGTGATAAACTCAGAGTGGTACTGGCAAAAAGACCTGAGGATCAATGGAACAGACTGGAAGGTGCGTTTGCAACCACAAACACTCAGCCAACTTATTTTTGATAAAGGGGCCAAGCAAGTTCACTGAAAAAAAGATAGCCTTTTTAATAAATGGTGCTGAGATCCGGGGAAGATGGCGACCGGGTGAGCAGCAAGGGAGCGAACCTCCTTAATAAACACCACCAGCTCGAGACAGACTTGGTGAGCGTGAATGCCGGAACCTCGGCTGGGAAGTTTAAACTGGGCGTATTTCTCTGAGATGCCGGGGAAAATGTGGTAGGGCGGACCAGGCTGCCGGGGCGAGACGTGGGAAAGTCCCAGACGCTGGGAGCCGGGGACGATCCCCGCGGGGAAGAAGCGGGGATCGGTCCAGGCGCAGTGGGAGCGCGGCCGCCTCGGGCCCTCCCGCCCCCCCAAGAAGGTGCAACCCCCCGGCGACTCCCGACAGAGATCGGCTTGCTAGCGGCGGAGACGCCCGGCGGTCCCACGTTTCGCACGTGTCGGGCGAGCCGCGCGAGGGCCCCAAAAGCCGCCGGAAGAGGAGAGAGGAATTTGCTGGGTTCTAGCGCCCTGAGAGCGCGGACCCCTCGATCCCTCCCGCCCCCCGAGCCGGCGCAGCCC
>PVLD010014575.1:0-51823 GCA_004027595.1 Dinomys branickii | reverse complement strand
TTCTCTCTTTCTCTCTTTCTCTCTTTCTCTCTTTCTCTCTTTCTCTCTTTCTCTCTTTCTCTCTTTCTCTCTTTCTTTCTTCTCCTTCCTTCCTTCCTTCCTTCCTTCCTTCCTTCCTTCCTTCCTTTTTTTCTTTCTTTAGAACTCAAAAGTCACAGTGAACTCTCCCTAACTGCCAATCTCAAGACATCTCTTTATCTTCACCTCAGCTGGCTCTTGGCTATGCCCACCTTGTTAACCCTCTGGTCGAATGGACTGGTGACTCCTTTCCCTGCAGAAACCCCAGTCTGTCTGCACCTCCTCCCGCTTCCCAGTGGCCCCTCTCTGTTCATCCCTTTCAGGGTTCAGCCAGCATTTTCTGTGAAAGGTCAGATGGTAAATGTTTCAGGCGTCGTGGATCGTGGGGTCCCCTCCGTACGTGTTCTTCTTTGTTCTTCACTTTAAACTCCTTGGACGGTGACGGCTATTCTGAGTTGACCAACCCCAGATGGGTGCTTCTGTCTTGTAGTCAGGCCTGAGTGCCTCCTGGTACTCACCCACCACTGCCACCCTCAGTACCCACAAAGCCGGGTTCTGTAAGTCCCAGTTTTCCATAAGAACAGTGTCAAGGATCCCCCACTCATTTTTTTTAAAAAAAGTTGTGCAAAAATGGGGCTAGGCAAAGTATATGAACAGAGGTTTATAAAATAAGAAACAGCTCGAATCCAGGCCTTCCAGCACTTGTTGCTCCACGCCATACCTGCTCTCTCAGATGACCACCTTGCTGCAGTTCACCCGTCTCTTTAGAGCTTTGGGCTCCACTTCCATCCTGGGATAGTGCTGCAGTGTATGTATAGTTTCCTGCACGCATGTGACACACTGCAGGTGGTGATTAAATGCACAGGTCTGGAATCAGACTGTATTATGGCTTGTATCTATCTGTGCCCCCCAAAGCCTCATGCGCTCACAGCTGGGGCTTTTTGGAGGTGGCTGGATCATGGGTATGTGATGCTGGATTGGGGTGTGTGATACTGGGATCAAGAGTGTATGGTCCTAGATTAGCCCACTGATTGCTTTAGCATAGTTCTGGGTGTGGATAACAGGAAGGCCCACCCTGGGGGTGGTGGCATCATCCAAAAGGCTTATAGCCTGGGTAGGATAAAAAAGAAAAGGAGGCTTGCTGCCTGCTGCCTGCTGCCTGCTATGCCATGGGCTGTTTCACGGCTGCAGTGTCCCTGTGCCGCGCCACCCTGCCTGGGAGCCAGCTCACTCTGGACTGAAACCACTATAAACTGCGAGCTGAAATAAACCTTTCCTCCTTTAACTTGCGCGTGCTGAGTATTGTGTCTCTGCACTGAGAAGAGTAACTAAGATAGATTGCTGGGGTTTACATTTCTTAGTGACTGTGCAAATACGACCAGGCTTCCTCACTTGCCTGAATTTGTTTTCCCTTCTGAAAAATGGAGGTCATTGTTGCTCTACATTCACCAGCCATCTTGGCAAGGAAATGAAATGTTCACTTAAGTGCTCTAGCCGGGGATCTGGCACATACTGAGTGCTCAGGTAAGAGTAGTTGTCTTTATTAACAATGGAATCAATCCGTGGCATTAAGCTTTAGAACATTAGCTTGTCTTTCGAATTTTCATGTATGTTGCCTACCTTGCTGTAAAAATAGAGTAGGCTGCGTGCTCTCCAGGAATGACCTTCACCTCCCCGCACTTTTATAGACACTGGTTCTTTTTCATTTTTTGTCAGCCCAGTAGGAACAATTTTTCCTCTTTGCAGTTTCGTTTCTTCCATTTGAATTTCTTATTTTGTTTACTATTTTTTTGAGGAATGTCAAATCACTTCAGTGCAATTTATACACATTTCGGTAAATCATTGCAGTTTTAACTTACATTTCTTGGATCACTAGCAAGACTTTTTTTGTTTATGAGTCCTTTGTATTGCTACTGTGCTGACAGCCTTATTCATCTGGTTTGCCTCTTACCCTTCTGAGATTGTCCTTTTCTTTCTGGCTCTGTCTGTGCTTTTAGGGTATTAAACTTTAGTTAAAAAGTATAATGTAAATACTTTATTCTGGCCAGTCTTGTCACTTTGTCACTTTTTAAAACATCTTTTGTTGTGTAGAAGTTCTCATATATGTGTGTGTGTGTGTGTGTATAATTATATTTTTACAGCAATTATATATATTATATATAATTATATATATAATTATATATATATATATAATTTTTTTGAGACAGGGTCTTGCTATGCAGTCAGGCTGGCCTTGAGCTCACTTTGTAACCCAAGCTGGTCTCAAAGTCACAGTGATCCTCCTGCCTCAGCCTCCTGAGTGCTAGGGTTACAGGTGTGTGCCACCGTAGCTGGTGAAGTTCATATTTTTTATGTAGTCAACTCTGTCCATTTTTTCTCTTGACTTCTAGATTGTGGCCCCCCTGTCCCCAGTATTGAGAATTGAATTTAGAGGCTTCACACTGAGCTGTATCCCTAGCCTTTTATAATTTTTTTTATTATTATTTTGAGACAGGTCTCACTAAGTTGCTTAGTTGCCTAGGCTGAGGTTCACTTTGTAATCCTGCCTCAGCCACCGGGTACTAAGATTACAGATGTCTGCTGCCATGCCTAGCTTGTGTGATATTTCTGATGTCCATTTGGCTTTTCTGTTTAGAGCAGGATCACTCCTGGGTGGGGCTTACTATAGGATCTTTGTCTAGAGTAGTGTGGGCCTCCTGGGTATTATTATGTAATCAACTCTTGGGGCTGATAAAGGTGTCAGTGCCAGGATGGCATTGACACTGTGCCCAAGATGCCCTCTCTTGGGCACCATAAGACACCCAATCAAAAACAGTGCACTTGAGCGGATTGGGCAATCTCTGGCCTTCAATTAGCTTAGCATTTACTGAATGCAGTATTCACTGGTGAGTCACAGAAACGAGTTAGGTCCCTGCCCTAGAGGTGCTTGTGGGGTCCTGAAGGTGGCAGACACATCAGCAGGTAAACTCCGTGTGATTGACAGTCTGCTCTGCCCTCATAACACACTCGGCTGGAGAGAGTGATGCAGACCAGATTGCTTCATTTAGTATTATAGAACTCTGGTTCTTAAAAATGGACCCAAAGGGGGCTGGGAGTGTAGCTCAGTAATAGAGCATCTGCTTAGCACATAGCTGGCCCTGGGTTCAAGCCCCAGTAGTAAAAATATTTAAAAAAAAATAATGGGTCCAATGAATCATGATCAGATTCCATAACAACAAAAGAATTACTTTCTAAGTGAGATTTTAAAAAAATAGCGTGTTAGATGGAAAACAGACTTGGTCATGAGTCACTTCCTTGGATTGTGATTTGGGTTGTGCCAGGCCTGAGCCTTGTGACCCACAGGGTTCCCTAAAGCTCTGGGCTTGGTTCTTTCCTAGTGGCTTTCAGGGTCTGAGGTCAGGGAGCTTTAGGAGGAAGAAGGCAGGGGAGAGTGGGGAGGCATGAGGGTTGTTTGGTTGTTTCATCTTGATGCTTAGACATCACAGTGACAAATCCTGGCCTTCGGATTAGATCCATATGTGGTTTACAAGATGCTCCCGAGGTCCTCCCTTGCCCTGACATCGCTTTCTTTCTGTTCCCAGGCTCTGATCCAGAATATTACCCCCCGCCCTCTTTTTAAGACAGGGTCTCGCTATGCAGTTCTGGCTGGCCTTGAGCTCAGTTTGTATCCCAGGCTGGTCTCAAACTCACAACAATCCTCCTGCCTCAGCCTCCCGAGTGCTGGGATTACAGGCGTGCGCCACCATGCCCTGCCTCTCTCTCTCTTCTGAGACAGGGTCTCGCTCTGTCGCTCAGGCCGGCCTCGAACTCCTGGTGATCCTCCTGCCTCAGCCTTCTGAGTGCTGGGATTACAGACATGCGCCACCACACCTGACTTCTCTCTTCTTTGTGAGGTCTTTGCACGTGCTATTCAGGCCTTTCTGCCTCACTTCCTCACCCTCTGTGATAGGACGAATTGTGTTCCTATAAAGTCATACACTGAAATCCTAACCAGGAAATAAGGGCATTGGAGATGTAATTAGTTAAATTAGAATAAGGTCACATGGAGTAGGGCAGCCTTGACTGTAATAAAACCAGTGTCTCATGGAAAAGGTGATTTGGACATTGAGTGAGACACAGGGGAGGATGCCATGTAAATACTGGAGCTACAATGTCACGAGGCAAAGAATGTCATGGATCATGGGCAACAGTCAAAAGGTAGGGGAGAGACAAGGGACAGCTTCCCACCTGCCTGCAGAAGGAGCCAGCCTTGCCCATACCTGAATTGGACCGTCCAGCTTCCAGAACTGTGAGAAAATTCATTGCTATTGTTAAGCCGCACAGTTGATGGTACCTTTGTCACTGGCTGGCGTGGACTCCTAGGTGCGTGGAAATCAGCCATGGGCTGATTCTTGAGCCTGCTAACACTGATCCCCCTTCTACTTCAGGGTCCTCAAATGGAACAGATCCCCATACTCACTTCAAGATGTTACCAGTTGGGTGAGGGTTCTTGGTCAATTTGTATAGGAATCACAAATCGGCAAAATGCAGCTGTCTTGGTGTTGACAGCCTGGGCTTTGGACACCAGCAGCAATCAGCCCTTTAGCGCTAGCTTCCCTCCTTGCCGCTCAGGGCAAGCAGCTACCCGTGGGCTTCCAGAACCCTTCAAGCTACCACAGATGGCAGCCCCCAGCAATCCTTCATCACCCTCCATCTTTAGTGTTACCAGCTCTGGCCACCAGTCACTCTCAGCACCCCCAGCCCTTTCGGTGTTACCAGCCCAGCATGCACTGCTTCAGGGAGAACTCATGTGTATACAAGAGTACAGGAATACAGGCCTGGAAGAAGCTCCATGAGAGCATGTGCTGCAGTGCCACATGAGGGGGAGCAGTGCATGGCCTGACCTGCGTGAGGTGGCTTAGATACAGTCATGAGTGCAGGGCTATGGGGGTGGGGGGGCAGAGTCACCGGGTTAGGTCCGTGAATAAAGCCTGCTGCAGCCAAGGCAAACATCTCCATGGTTGGCAGTGGGGTGTCTGATACAAATGGGGCCTGATCACAGGCAGCAGGTGTGGCCACAGAATAAAAGTCCCCTTTACAGTCCCCGGGCCCCTTCCCCACCTCACCTATCAAGGCAGCCCTAAGAAGTAATATGGCTGCCTGCTTCCCCCTTCAGCTCTCCTTGTAGACAGTACCTGGAGGCTGTTCATGGCCTCCTTATCAGGACTGCTCACCCACCATTCCCAGGTGCCTTTGTGACAGTAACCCAGGCTCACCCAAGGCTACCAGTGGACATTGCCATTACCCTGAGAAGCCCCACCCCACCTCCTGTTAAACATACTAAAATGTGTCCACATCCGAAGTTAAATATAATTTTATGGTGTAAACAGTTTGGAAAGAAATGTTTTACAATGTTGCTTTGGAAACTATGAGTAAGTAGTCCAATTTTGACAGTTGTTTCTGTCAGCAATCATCATGTATAGTTTTGTGCACCTGAGAGGTGTAGGAAAGTGAGAAAGGCTAGTCCTATAAATTGTTTTCACATGCTGTACCTTTTATATAAATAACAAGTGGGCTTACATGTGGCTGACAGGTTACATTTTGCAGACACTTGAACATTTATTTGATATTGGCATCTTCTTTCCATGTTTTAGGCATAATACATTCTTTCAGGACCCAAACTTGGCTTTTTTGGGGTGGGGAGGTTCTTGAGACAGGTTCTTGCTATGTAGCCCAAACGCACAGTGATCCTCCCTGCTCTACCTCCAAGTGCTGGGATTACGGTTGTGCACCACTGTGCCTTGACGGGATTAGATCATTTCTGTTGTTTCTGGGAAAGCTTGTGGGCCTTAAGCTCTTCTCGGTGGGGCCTGATAAACCCCTCCCCCAGGGCCCTGCGCTTATCTGTGTTTTCGGGTTTTGCAGAACTGGGGATGGGACCCAGGGGCTCACACCTGCTAGACAAGCCCCTTATCACTGAGCTACACCCCCAGCCCTTGTGTGTGTGTTGTAGGATTTAGCACTTTTTGTGCGATTGATTTTCTTGTGTTTCCCTTACAAGCCTGGATGTTCCTTGAAAACCAGGGTGTGACTTTCCTGTGTCTTCCACCCCGCATAGTGTCTGCCTCCGGTGGGCGTGCAACAGATTCATTTCATGAGCAAATGAGTAATTAATTGTGTACAAATTCAACCTTTCCAAATTATTAAGTGTGGCAACAACAAATGTTTATACTTTACAGATGCCCTGAAGAGCTAAACATGAAACAAAACCCCAGGACACCTTCCTTTTTACATTTGAGGACATTTATACTGCAGCATTTGGGGAGCAAAACCGCTTTTGCCCTCATGAGGACAAACCCATGGCCATCTTGTTCTTCCTAAGAGGTAGGAGCAAATTGTTAGTGTGCGCTAGGTGGTGGGATTGGGCTCCATCAACCTGGGCCTTTGTGCTAGGCTTTATTTCAAGGAGGTGAGTCTTAGATTGGGCTAAGGTTTTGGAATAAAAACTACAGAGCAAAGATCAAGAAGGCAAAAAACATTGACATTGTGGTAATGCGGATAAGGAGCTCCTGGGAAGAAGTCTCAGGAGGGAAGTGGAGCGCCAAGAGGAGAAAGCCAGGTGCCACTCAAAAGAAAGTGAGCCTGCCGGGCGTAGTGGTGCACGTCTGTAATCCCAGTACTCAGAGGCTGAGGCAGGAGGATCGCTGGAGTTCAAGGCCAGCCTGAACTGCATAGCGAGACCTTGTCTCAAAAAGAAAAAAAAAAGAAAGTGAAGCTGATGAGATAGAACAACAGCAAGCAGCACACAGGGGGAGCTCACTTGAGTCCAAAGCGGTGCCGTGGGCTCTGTGTGCTGTGTCCCCTCTGGTCCTCGCGACGGCTCTGGGACATTGTCCACGTTCGTCCTGTTTTCCTTAAGAAATTGGGTTTAGAGAGGTGACTCTGAGGTGGCGGTGAAGTTCTTCCCGCTGGAGATGCCAGAGGTAGGTTTTGGCACTGGTGTGGTCAACCGCCCACACTCCTGTCCTCCTCTCCTGGCAAGTTCTACTTGTGCATCTGGTGCTAAATGATGTCATTTCTGCCCGCTTTTCAGGCTTTTTAAGTGCCAATTATGAGTACAATACTCATTTACCGAATCAGTTACTTTTGAGTGAGGAAACATCAGACTTTTCACACTCATTTCTCTCGACATTCATTGCAATGTTTGTGTGAGGGTAGTTACTCCTTGAGTCAAGACCTCTGTTAAAAATATTTGACATTTAAATGGTGCATATTCTGTGCCAGGCACAATTTCATGTGGTCTGTGTGTATTCACTCCCTTAATTCTTTCGGGAACCTGCCATCAGAGGAGCACCCTGTGCCCCCACATCTGTGCCATCCTCATCTGCACAGCCGTGCGCTGTTGAAGCAGGAGGTCAGGGCTGAGGCAAACTGGACAAACAGCTGGACGGGATGTGTCAAAGGTCATCAAAACCCAGAGGGCACCCATAGCACACAAGACCCCAAAAGACTGTGCAACCCCTGAACGCTGTACATGGAACCAGTAAGAAAGTTATATTTTTCCATCCCTCATTTGGGTCTGGCACAGTTTGCACAACCAATCAGAAAAGTGCTGTTTTCAATCCTGCGTTTACATCTGCCCAAAGCCCAAGTGGGTCTTACAGGAAAAGGCCATTTAATTCTGGCACCAGGCCCAGTGAGTATTTGATAGGACAACTATGCCCATGCCTTATTTGCATGAGAGAAAAGCCAGTGGAGAAGTTTTAGATACAAAGGATTCCTTTCCTTTATGCTCACACTGCTGTGAATCTGTTCACCAGGCTGCCCTCAGCCCATAGAACAAACTCCTCTTCTGTCTTCAATAAATGTGTAGTTTGCTACCTTCTCTGTATGTCTTGTCCAACTCTTTGTTCAAGACACCAAGAACCTGCAAAGAATCTACACTAGACACCCCCACCTGGTAACATGCTGACCCTACTTGCCCCTTAGCATACCCACTTTACAGATGGAGAAATGAAGGCACACTGCTATTAAGAGAAATAGTCCCAATTCAGGGTTTAATCAACATCATGGTAACTATACAATACTTTTCAAGGCTTAATGAAATAAATCCTAATTAATTAAGCTCAGTCACCAAGGGTGGATGTGGAGGGGTGGTAGACTCTAACACTTGAAAAGTGTATGAATTATAGAATTATTTCTTAGAAAATTCATTCTATCATGTAAAACTACATTTGCCCCATTAGTTAAGTACTTCCAGATTGACTGGAGGAGCACTGTCAGTTCCTTACATAAATGTTGATGTCTCACTTATAGTCAGGAACAATCCATGTACTAAAACCCTCAGGGAGCTGGCTTTGTTTAGAGGTTAGATTTTCTCCTCAGAAGTCTGCAGACTGGGTAGCTGTTTGCTTACTAAAAGTTTCTTTGTAAATTAATTAAAACTTCACCCTCTTCAAAATAAATATATTCAGTTCAGAATTGAGTTAATCAGGTTTAATAATATCTAAGGGACTGCTTTGGGAAGGCTCTAGGGGACCTCTTAGAGAACAATGTCTCTAGCTTCTAACTCTCAAGCCACAGTAACCCAGGATATAAACCTGGCTCCCCCTTAGAATGAGAGGCCTAAGGGTCAGTCCTCAGCGCTGCAAAAAATAAATAAACCTGGCTCATGACTAACTTTTTGCTTTTGTTTTGTTTTGTTTGAGACAGGGTCTGACTATGTAGCCCAAGCTGGTCTTGAACTTACAGCAATCCTGCCTCAGCCTCCTGAGTGCTAGGATTACAGGTGATCACCACTACCCCCAGCTGATTCATGATTAATTTTGTACAAAAAAATTTTTTTTTGTCTAGGTTCTAGAATTAACTGCTTGGCTAACAAGAAAGTCCACAGAATTCCAACTACATTGTTCTGTGTGCGTATTTATGTTTACTGTTACTATAAAACCAGCAATGTGTTGTATAATGGTTTTGTCATTGGTCTTCTCTGTCTGTAATGTGCACAGGAGCCCCTGGGGATCTCGCACCCCATCAGAATTTCTGTAGGCCTAGGGTGTGGCCAGAGCATCTGCGCCTCTAAAATGCTCCTGAGGAGCCCACCCTGAGAGGTGGGGCTTCGCCTTCCAAGGGGAGCCAGGTTGCTGGTTCTGGGTGGGAACTCTGCTCCACCACTTACAAGAGCTTGGTCCTGGGACGAGGAACTTAGCCTGTCCGTGCCTTTGGTTTCTTTACCTGTGGAATGGAGTCGTGATAACAGGAGCAATGTCCCGGGAGAACTGCGAAGATGAGGTCAGTTAATAAACACAAAGCAACTCAAGCAAGGGGAAAGAAACCTGTTCTTACACTGCACATATGGTTGCGACTTGCTTTTTTATTTAGCAATGTATCCTGGGCATCTTTCCATGTCGGTAGCATGAAAGCTACTCCATTTCCTCTAACAGCTAGTATTCAACCATTAGATGTGTCTGATTTGCTTCGCTCCAGTGGAATTTTTTCTTTTTCAAACTGTGGGAGAGTGCATGCATAACGTCAGATGCTACCCTCTTTAACCACGTTCAGGTGGACAGCTCAGTGGCATGAAGTGCTTCTGCATCGCTGTGCGACCGTCACCACCATCCTTCACCAGGACTTTTCGCCATGCCCAACAGGAACACTCCCCTAGGAACAGTGACTCCCCATCCCCCCAGCCCTGGTGGCCTGCGTTCTGCTTTCTGTCGCAGGAGCTTGCCCTTCCGAGATCCCTCCCAGAAGTGGAATCGTACAGAACTACCCCACTGTGCCTCTCGTGGGCTTGGAAGGACGCTCTTTTTTTTTTTTTGGCTGCACACAATCTGAATCTGAATCCTAAAATCTCTGAGGTGCTGGCTGCGATCCCTGTCTGAGGTCTGAGCTGCTGGCTATGATCTGAGGCCACCCCTGCCGGCATCTGCTCTGCAATGAAGGCAAACAATGGCCGCCTTCATTCCCTGAGCACCTACTGCAGGCCAGCGCTGTCCAGGCTCCTACGAGTGGCTCCGAGAGGTTGGAAAAATGATCCCATGTTGCAGATGTGGAAATTGAAGACCGGAGAGGCGAGATGACACATCTGCTGTTAGAAGCAGAAGTGGGTTGAGACAGGTCTCGTTTCAAAGCCCCGCTCCTTTTACCTCACCTCAGTCTGGCAGAAGAAAAAGCAGTCATTTCCAGCATTTGCCACTAACATTCTAATTAATACGAGTGCAATTTAAATTAAGCGGACCGTATAACTGAAGATGAAGATATATATCCAAAACTGGGATGTTTTCTAAACCAAAGAATTCGCTGCAGAACTTCCGAGCAGAAGCTTCTCATCTTTTACTCGATGTCTAGATAAAGAACATTTCAACCGGTTGTGTATGGGAGACTAGCTGTAGCCTGCCTGCTACTGCCCACCTCCCTTACAATGGGCCCTTACCTCAACAGGCTGTTTGCTGGTTTTTGTTTTTGAGGCACTGGGGATTGAATTCAGGATCGTCATGCTGTGCTATAGCCTCAGCCTTTTTTGTTTAATTTTTTTTTTTAATTTGAAGCAGAGTCTCACTAAATGCTAAATTTACCAAGCTGGGCTTGAATTTGTCACCCTCCTGCTTCAGCCTCCCCAGCACTGGGATTAGAGGCATGAGCCACTCCTTTCTAGCTCCAGCCCTGTCCTTGACGCCAGTGGCCTTTCCCTTCAGTGCTTCAGAGGAACAGGAAGGCCCAGAGGCAACCTCTGTGTGATCCCTGACCTACAAAAAAGCCAAATGCTGGTTTGATTTCTGCAGCTATTCCCTGGGCAGCTGAACAAGCACGTGTGTGATTGCGTACACATGTGTATCCAATTATTTATAGGACCAAACTCAAATGTTCCACTTAAAAAGAAAACCACTTGAAATTTGATGGGAAAAGCCTCTAAAAATAGCTCTAACTATCATATCTAAAACTTCCTTTTCTCTCCTACGAGGTGTCTTTTGTCTCTTGTTTTCGCCAAAAAGAAAGAGCACTGTGTACATCTTGCATGGCTCTCTTCACTGGCTTGCTGGAGTTCGGGATCATCTTTACCAGCTCACAGGGTGCCTTGGCAGCCCCCCCTGCATTCCTCCCTGCTTCCCCCTCTTAAAGGGGCCATGTTCAGCCAAGTGGAACTGCGGCTGTGACGCCGGCAGCGGCTCGGTGAAGGGACTGTGTCGCTATTGTGTGATGTTAAGCCCTGACTCTGTGTGGGAATGTCAGATCACGCTGACAAGAGAACCTTGACACTGTTACTCCAGCAGTGTGCAGCCCAAAGGCACTCTCTGAGTCATTGTGAACAGCGAGAAGAGGGGGAAAATAATGATATCCACAATACATGGGTCGAAAGGCCAAGATTTTCCACATTTTGATGCTTTTTAGTGACTTGGGTCAAACTATTTTTCTGGCACCACAATTGATGTCCAACCCCTACACAGTTCCTAGGGATTTTACGAGTGGACAAACTTTTTTTTTTTTTTTACTTTCTTTTTCGTCTTTTTCAGACAAGCTTTCGCTATGCAGTTCAGGCTAATCTTGCACTCACTTTGCAGCCCAGGCTGCCCTCGAACTCACAGCAACCCACCTGCTTCAGCCTCCTAAGTGTTGGGATTACAGGCATGAGGTGCCACACCCAGCAACAAACGTCCGGTTTGTCATAATTAAGTTCAAAATTCAAACCATGTGTAGCTCCATACACTGAATAGCTCTGAAAGATCTGTGAGAAGCCACCTCTTCAACACCATGGCTTTGATACAGTAAGGGGTGGAAGGTAACAGCACACCAGGAAATTGGTCTTAGTATTCTATTACCACAAAGGCTGCTGACATTTTAAACTCTGATTCTATATCAGGAGACCTGTCTTAATCGTTGATCCCTTTCTTTCACATTCAGGGAAGTCTTCCAAGTTATCCGTTAGTAAGATGGACAGGGCTCAGAAAAATGGGGGTATAAAGAAAGCCATCCTTCCAGTTTTACATGCATGCCAATGACTGTCCACTTAGGGTATGTGAAATGTTTTGCATGTGGGTTTTGAGATCCATTGTTCTGGAGCAACCATGGTTATTACAACTGCTAAATTGCAATCCATTATATGCTTACTGAACACTTAGGTGCTGCATTGCCCTCAGGTCAAGAGAGTGAATGAAACAAGAACATGAAACACAACATAGTGGCTACCCTTTCAAAAAGGTTTGCAACATCATCCTGCATCCAAGTATCACGTCCCTTGTGTTGGGTATTTTTCTCTCCTTGCTGAGACAAGATACCTGACACCCAAAATTAAGGAGGGAAAGGTTTATTTAGCTCAAAGTTTGTGGAGGTTTCAGTCTGTAATCAGCTGGCTGCAGGGCAGGGTGGCATGGTGAGGGGCAACAGTTCAAGATGGCAGAAGACAGCAAAAGCACCAAGAGCAAAAGAGGGGAAGAGCAAGCCTCTTCTCCCTTATATTGTAAGCAGGCTACCTGCCTTTGGGTAGGTGTAGCACTCACACCATCTCCCCGCCCTCTTCTTGCACAGGCTCAGGACGTTGACAAAAGTAAGGACTGGCTCCCTGCTGGCTCCCTGCTGAGTCACTTAGTTAAACTTCTAAATTTCTCAGGTTGACACAATGAACAACAGCAAGGGCCTGTCCTCAGTAGTAGAATGTAGTATCACTCAGCTACTTAGTTAACCTTCCAGACTTCTCACATTGACACAATGTATCAACCATAACATCCTCCTAGAGCGTGGGTGGTTTTTATTACCTAAGTGTGCACAATAAAGATAGACACAATAAAATCCATCTTTAAGGAACTCCTAGTTCAGGAGAAAAAAAAAAATACGCATACTTGGGAAAAGCCAGAGATCAATGCAAGGTCACACAGAATCAAGTGCTGGCAGACGGGTGACAGAGGTGTGAGTAGGGATGGGAATTGGATTTTTTTTTCCCATCCCTGGGGATTGAATTCAGGTCTTCTTGCTAAATTGCCCAGGTGGCCTCAAACGTGCATCCTCCTGCATCAACCACCCAAGTACCTAGGATTACAGGTATGCACTACCCCTCCTGGTAGATCAGAATTTTAGAAGGAGAGAAAACGGCTGACCTGGTGATAATGGACTTCAGTGCAGAAGATATGCGCCAGCTTGACTCAAGCACAGTGTTGAACTCATGCCAGGGAGAGAAGAGTGGGCATTTCAGCTGGGCATGGTGGCTCATGGCTGTAATCCCAGCACTCCAGGAGGCCGAGGCAGGAGAATCAAAAGTTTGAGCCCAGGCTGGGCAATGCAGCAATATAGGGAGGCCCTGTCTCATAAAGGGTGGGGAGAGGTTGAGAAGGTAGCTTAGGGAGAAGGCACTGGGTTCGATCCCCAGAGAGGAAAAGAGATGAGCTTGGGCAGGGCATGGAGGGAGAATAATAAAGCTGGGCTTGTTTGTTTCTCCTTTTCTTCCCTCTCCTTTAAAAAAAATTTTCTTCTGTTGCTTCCTAGAGTTCATCCTTTATCTCCAGCTAATAAGCTGCAGACTATAGAGTAGCCACTCACACTTCATACCGTCTGTTCAGGAAATGGCTTACACTGTCTATCATCTTTGAGGGAGGGGAAGGGGATGGTATTTAATGAGGGAAAAATGAAAACGTCAAAGAGAAATGTGTTCCTTCCCTCCCTACTCCTTCCCTTTCTTCCTGAGTGGTTCTGTCCTGAAGTTCTAGATGGGATTGAATAAAAGTCCTTTCGTGGAATGGGGTGACAGGGTGAGAATGCAGTGTGCCACAGCCATGCAAGGTGGAGGGGGCCTTCATGCAGCGGGGAGGTCTGACATGAGGACTCAGAGCCCACAGGGTGCAGGGGAGCCATGTATGGGCGTGCTTGCTGTGTGCCTCAGAGCCAGAGGCGGCGATGGAGGCATTCATATATAGGATGTGTTTGTCCATTTTCCATTTCTGCAAAGAAATATCTGAGGCTGGGAAGGTGGTAAAGAAGAAAGCTTAGCTCATGGTTCTGGAGGTCCAAGAGCGTGGTCCTGGCTTCCACTCAGATCTGGGCAGGCCCTTCTGACTATGTCACAACGTGGCACACAGCGTCAGGCTGGGAGTGTGTGCAAAGAGATCACAGAGCGAGACAGGAAGCCAGAGAGTGGGGAGGGGCCGGGCTTGCTCTTTACAACACAAGCTAACCTGGAGGGAACTCACTGAGGTTTCATGATAAATGTATGGATCGCTCCTGATAAGTGAGTGGTTTTTTGTTTGTTTGTTTGCTGTACCAGGAGTCAAACTCAGGACCCTGTGCTTAAAAGGCAGGCGCTTGTGCCACTGAGCTATATCCCTGGCCCATGGATCCTTTGTGAGAACACATCCCCAGTGACTTAATCACCTTCCACTGGACCCCACCTCTTAAAAAAAAGAAGAGGTGGCCCTTAATACTGCCACATTGGAAATGGGCTTCCAAAACATGAACCTTTGAGGATACTCAGACCATATCCAAATCAAAGCACAGGCCAGGATAATATGGGGCATCAAAGCGTAACAGGGAGATGTCTATTTGTGGAGATAGATGGCATGGGCCTAGACGACTCATTAAATAAATTAGTGTTTTAAGGCTTCCTACCATCAGAAAAAGGAATCACAAATATAGAAAGAGAGAAAACCAAGATGAACACTGCTGCGTTAGATTGGAATTGTACATATTCTTAATATGAGTCAAGATTTTTGAGATAGAAAGACAGCTGATGGATGGGTAGCTAGAAAAAGGAACATGAACGCATGCATTTATACGCATATTGGGGCAGACTGGCAACTTAAGATGACCTCCAGTTGATCAGTTTGGCAGGCCTAGCTCCTCCCCTTGCACCTGCCACCTGGTAGGTCATTGTAGTAAGAAACTCCTTCTGAGGTGGCCTCCAGGGTCATCCCTCACCTCCTGCTATTCCTGCCTGTGTAACTCCCTCCTCTGGTTCATGGATAGAGCCTATGCTACCTTCTAACCAAGAGAACACAGCAGACATAGTGGGATATCAGCATGTGATTGTGATGCCTAAGATTGTAACATGCATCTTACTTGGAGTCTCTCTTTCTCTGTGTCTGTCTCTGTCTCTATCTCTTTCTGTGTCTGTGTTTCTCTCTGTGTCTGTGTCTCTATCTGTCTGTCTGTCCTCTCTTTCTGTGCAGTGACCCGCCCTATGACAGGCCCATGTGTCAAGGATCTGAAGGAAGCCTCCAGTTAACAGTCAGCATGAAGCTAAGAGCTTCAGGTCAACAAACCTACAAAGACCAGAATTCTGCCACTGCGGAGCTTGGAATTGCATCCCCATGGTTGAACCCTGAGATAGGACCATAGCCAGAGTTAACACTGTGAGACTTAAATGCAGAGGACTCTGCTAAGCCACACCAGGTCCTTGACCCACAAGAACTGTAGGACAATACATGTGCATTGTTCTAACTGCTACATTTGTGTAATCCATTGCACAGCTGCTGGTGATAAATGCTTGTGTGTGCATGCATTCCCTAGCTCTGGAGAAGGCCTCCAAGCAACAATTAACTCCCCAGCAGCAATGGGGTGTCCGAATTTGGGCTTCCCATGTTATTTTCAGCTGAAAGAAATCATGGCTCCTTGAAGAAATAGCTGATCCCAGGGCCACAGCTTGGAAGCACAAGGTGAGTACAGAGGGTTCTGTTGAGCCAGAAAGTAAGGAAGTACATGAAGAGTAGGAGACACATTAGAAGGACATGGAAGCCAGCAGGAAAAGGCTCCCACCAGTCGAATCAGGGACTATGTGAGCACCCAAATACATGATAATCACAATGGCTTACAAGCCTATTGAATAAAAAAGGGAACCACAAGACCATAGAGCAATACATAAATAATGGAGTAAATTGAAAGTTTTGGGAAGAATGGCATATTTACATTATTGGGAAATACTCTGCTACAATGTGTTCGTTAATGGCAAAGAGGGAAAGAGTAACTTTGTAGCAGAGAAGCCAGACAGAGGCCACCTTTATCAAGTGATTGAAGTTAATATCATCACATAGCAATCACATGACACCTGACAAGAGGCACCAACAACGTAGCCATTTTTATGATATTTTTGCACAAAATGCATAACTTAATGGGAAGAAAGACGGCCTCTTTTAACAAATGGTGCTGGAAAAACTGGCTCTCCATATGCCAAAGACTAAAACTAGACCCATGTCTATCACCATGCACTAAAGTCAAAATAGGTCAAAGATCTAAATATTAAAACAATAAACACTAAATCTACTGGAAGAGAAAGTAGGTAGAAATCTTGAAGACATAGGAGTAGGCAGAGAGTTCATGAACAAAAACCAAACTATGTGGGAAATACTTCAAAGAATCAACAACTAGGATCTATCTTACTGAAAACTTTATGCACATCAAAACAAATCACCAACAGAGTAAAAAGAAAACCCACGAATTCGGAAAAACTTTTAGCCAACTGTCCCTCAGACAAAGGACTTCTATCCAGAACATATAAAGAATTTTTAAAAATCACATCCCCCAAATTCAAAGACCTAATCCAAAAATGGGCATCTGAGATGAATACACACTTCTCAGATGAAAAAATACTAATGGTGAATAAATATATGAAAAAATGTTCAGTATCACTGGTCATTAGAGAAATGCAAATCAAAACAAC
This sequence comes from Dinomys branickii, assembly GCA_004027595.1. Lineage (NCBI taxonomy): Eukaryota > Metazoa > Chordata > Mammalia > Rodentia > Dinomyidae > Dinomys > Dinomys branickii. The sequence continues at coordinate 35,190 of PVLD010014575.1, read as the reverse complement.
ACTGAGATTCCATCTCACCCCAGAAAGAATAGCTATCATTAAGAAGTCAACGAATAACAAATAATGGAGAAGCTGTGGGGAAAAAGGGACACTTCTCCACCGTTAGTGGGCGTGTAGATTGGTGAAACCACTGTGGAAATCAGTGTGAAGAGTCCTCACAAAACTAGGATTAGAAGTCCCACTTAACCCAGCTATTCCCCTTCTGGATATTTTCCCAGAATAATTAAAAACATCATGCCACAGTGATATATGTGCACCCATATTTATAGCAGCACAATTTGTCATAGCTAAATCTTGGAAACAGCCAAAGTGTCCATCTACTGAGGAATGGACAAAAAAGATGTGGTATTTTTATACAATGGAGTATTACTCAGCTATAAAAAAGATAAACTTGAGGCTTTTATAGGTAAATGGATGCAACTAGAGATCATACTCATAAACGAAATAAATCAGACCCACATAAATGTAAACATTGTATTTCCTCCCTAGTTTAAGGACCTGAAAGAGTAAATAAAGCCCAAAAGGTACAAGGGATATTGTGAAAGTGAAAGAAATTCCTCAAAGGGAGGGAACAACTGGGATGAGGGAAAGGAGAAAAGAAAGAAGGAAGGGGAAAAATATATACAAGAATAGCTAGGATAATTGTACTGTTGATGTCTATTGGTTTATTGAAAGAAACAGTTAATCCTTAACGCTTTTTGACCAATTCTGTATATCTGGTAATCTGAACAACTAATTTCAAGACAATGATTGCAACATAACAATCATTGGTCAATTCCTACCATTGTGTTTAGTGAAGCTCTATATTGTTTCTAATGATTTTTTAAAATTACTTTTTATTCTCTTTAATTGTTTGAGCAATATTGCATTCTTACATCAGGTAATCTGAGCAACTTCATTGAAGATAACTATATATAATATAACAACCACTGTTAATGTCTATCATTTTGTTTTGAAACCATGTCATTTTTATTGCTTTTTTTGTTTTTGTCTATTGTTATTTTGTTATTGTTTTTTATTCCTTTTAAAATAAAAAAATTTTAAATGCACAACTTGAATCTGTTCAAGAATAAATAGCAGACAAACATAAACTAAAAAAAGTATTCTCTAAAAAACAACAGTTCTCAAACTTCAAAAATAACAGGGCTGTGAAAGTTAAGGAGAGGTTAAGGCACTGGTGCAGGACCACAGACACATCAGAAGTAACTGCAATGAATAATTTTGACCTGGATCCTTGGCTGTAAATAATGTTGTTGGTGCAACTGGAAAATTTTGAGTAGGGTGTGAGAATCAGAGTGACAGTAGACACCTGCCACTGTGTAGGAATTCCATAAAGACATTAATGCAGTGTGTCAGCAACTTATTCTCAAGTGACTCAAGCCAATGTGGTAGCACATGCCTGTAATCTCAGCACTCTGGAGGCTGAGGAAGGAGAATCGCTGAGTTCAAGACCAGCCTGGCCAGCCTGCAATGCAGAGCAACACCCTGTCTCAAACAAAACAAAACAAAACAAAATCAAGGGGCACAGTAAATTAAAAAGTTCTTTCAACTGTATTATCAATTTCCCTGTAACTTTTTTATTGTTTTGAAATAAAAATATGATGTCACAGGGCATGGCAGCACCTGCCTGGAATGTCAGTATTGAGGAGGCTGAGGCAGGGGGATAGAAAGTCCCTGCCTGGGACTTAGCAAGATTCTGTCTTACAGTAGAAAATAAAAAGGGCTGAGGGATGCGTTGGTCCCCAATATAATCAATCAATCAATCAATCAATCAATAAAATTTAAAAGGAAGTAATGATAGTCCAATGATTCTCAAAGTGTGGCCTTTAGTAAACCACCGGTGATACCATTTGGAACTTGCTAGAAATGCAAATCCTTGGACTCCAACCCCCTTCCACCCTCCAATGATTCTGATGCACTCTGAAGTTTGCGCACCATGGCACTGGCCCATGTATTCACAACTGAACATTCAAAAAGCCGTTCCTGAGCCTAGTGTGCCAGCCAGTATTGAACACAAATAAGATCGGTCCTTTAAAATTTCTACTGCTATTTTAATAGATAGTCCAATACGATGCTGGCAAAGTTCATACCAAGTAAAAAAGAGTAGAGTCATAGACCTTAGAACTGTTTTAAAAGAAAGAAGGGTACAACTGCTATTTACTGAGAGTGTGCCCTATGTCAAGATTCATGTTGGTTTCTTTTCCATAGGAAAGAAAATCCACAGAATCTTAAGAGAACATCTAGAAATTTAGAAAATGTGATTGATCAGAATCCTCCACTCCAATTTATAAACTAGCCTAGCTTTATACTAATGCATTCAACAAATGTCTATTGATTGCCACAAGTGAGAAGAGCACTTTAAGTTGTACTATAAGTAGGTTCACAGGCACAGTATTTGGTGCCTATGACAAAAACTTTCATGTAATCTTTTTATTTTTAGTTTGGCCATGGTGGGGCTCACATCCCTGGGCCTGCCCTATGTTAGGCAAGTGCTGTATGTCTAGCCTTGTAATCTGTTTTTAAATAAGAACATTATTGAGATATAACTCACATATCACATAATTTATCATTTAATGGGTGCAATTCAATGTTTTCAGTATGCCCACAAAGTTGTGCAACCATCACCACAATGCATTTTAGAACATTTCAGCACTCCAAAAGAAATCTTGTATCCACTCCAGTTTCCCTTCTCCCCTCAGCTCCTGGCAATCACTAATCTATTTGTGTCTTTATGGACTTGCCTACTCTGGATAGTTCACATACATTGCACCATAGGATAGGCAGCTTTTTGTGATAGCATCTCCCGAGTGCAGTGTTTTCAAGGTTTATCCATGTTGTGACATTTACAAGACCTTCATTCCTTTACGTTGCCATGTCAAGTCCCCATGTACAGATATGCAGAACTGATTTCTCCATCCACTAAAGGACATGTGGATGGTTTCCTTTTCCTTTTTTTTTTTTTTTTTTACTTTATGAACAATACTGCTGTGAACATTTGTGTGCAGATTTTTGCATGAATATGTTTTTCATCTCTCTTGGGTAGATACTTAGGAATAGAATTGCTAGGTCCTGAGATTATTCTGCAGTTAATCTTTCCATCACCAGCAGGATACGAGTATATCAGGGTTCGAGGTCCTCATATCCCTCCCATACTTGTTATAACGCTACAAATAATCTTGCATCATAGTTAAACTGTAAAAAGTCACCGTTGGGATGAAAACCACTGGGTGAATAAGAAAGACCAGGAGTCAAGAATTATGAAACCAGCTTGTTTGTATTTAAGGAGCTACTGGATATAGGGCACTATAATAGGAAACTGGCTCTTCTAAGGTGTTTCTCATGCTGTCAATGGGGTCCCTATGACTCAGATTTCCCTACCAAGCTGGGAATTATCTTAAGATCTCTAGGTCTGGTTTTACAGGCAGAGCAGCTTTACTGAGAAATCTGGTGTTTCAGTTCACCCGCAGTAGGCAGAGACAAGTAATGACAGCTTTCGTTTCCTTGTTGACCCAGGGAAATATAAAACAGACCCAAGACATCTGCGCTTGGCCTGAATTTCTGTTTCTGAGGTAAGGCCCAATTTTTAGGCCACTGACTGGTGACCCAGACACCAGCCCCGAAACCTGGGAGTGTTTGGTTTGGCCGGTTAGTGTTTTGAACACTTTGATTTAAATTCCTTTATGCTCCTCAGTCTGTTCGTGTTGTATACCTGACCTGGTTCGCTCTTTTACATTATGTGTCTGGCTTTAAGAGGTATTTGAATTAGTAATTCCTGCTTGGGATGGTGCCTGAGTCATTTGTTTAGAAGCCTGGGGCATCGTTATATAGAATAGTTTTGCCACCATCAAAAGTAAACAGTCTTGTATCTACCCTGTATCTTCAAGGAGAAGCAGTTACTAAACTATAGTTGTGCAATACATTGCTTAGAGAACAATAACTAGATGTGACCTTTACCTCCTAGGATCTTACAGACCAAGATAAACCACAAGGACACAGAGACACTGGGACAACAGAGAGCGGAAGAGCTATGAAGACCATGAAAATAAACATGGTTGTGTCCGAATGGGCCTCTGCTCACTCATGTATTCTAGAAACTGGTTTCTTTACAACAGACCATCCCAGATTAAACCTGTAAGAATGTGAAAGTATTCACTGAATACATCTCCCTATATGAGTTGCAAGATTTGTGAAATCCCATCATTCTTAAGTAATGTCAATGCGAGTGTGTGTGTGTGTGTGTGTGTGTGTGGTTTTTTCCTGTTAGCCAGTTTTCTTTCTAGTTTTCCCTCCCTCCCTTCCTCTGTCTCAATGTATGTCTCTGTCTCTATCTTGGTCTCTGTCTCTCTGTCACAGTGAACCTAGCACCTTTGGGCTAAGTTACACCCTTAGTCTTTTTTTTCTTTTCATTTGTTTATTTTTTTGAGTCAGGGTCTTGTTAAATTGCCCACGCTGAGCTCCAATTTGCAATCCTCCTGCCTCAGCCTACTGGAATTACAGGCATGCACCACCACACCCGGCTTTAAATTCTTTTAACCCAGATGTTCTCCTTGAAATGACCTGCTGTGGGGTTAGCAAAAGAACTGGAAGTGAGGCTTTGGCATCACTTGATGCTCTTGGTCCTCCTACCAGTTCCTGCTACCTGCTGGTGCACCCATTCTGGGGCTGCAGGGAGTGCTGGTTGGCTTCTTGCCTAGAGATGCCCATGATTTTGTGCTCCCCCCGGGGAAAGGCATGGTCTACGGCCAAAGAGTGATTAATACAGGTTATAAAAGCCTTGGACTTGAGCCCTAAATTGGGACGACTGTGCGGTGCATACACACTCTGAGCTCCCTGTGGAGTCAGGCCAAAGCTGGACTTGCTGAGTCCAGGCCTTGGCTGGTTCCTGCCTCTTCACTCTCCTACTTCTATCAGCCCCTGTGCTTGCCCCAGAGAGCATTCTTGCAAATGATTGCTTGCACCAAAAATCCCGAGTCAGGCTCCTCCCTAGGAAACCCAGTCTAGGACACCTACCTACCCTTGCCATCAGCGTGACTCGGTCAGAGCTCTACGTGGTTATTAAAGCATAGTAGACAGGACATTAGGCATCTAGTGGTTAAAAAGTAATGGCTCTGAGCTGCTGCCGCACAGTGATGCTCTAATAGTGTCCTTAAAGGTAATTTTATGGCATTTATGCTTCTGCCCAGTGGAACAGCCATTTCAGTTCATACCCCAATCACAAAATTACTTTTCCATTAAATCATAGAGCTTATATAACCCCTTCCTTTGCCAAAATGTGGTCAGAGCTCAGAGAGAGAGAGAGAGAGAGAGAGAGAACACGGAGAGGGAGGGAGAGAAAATTATCAAAAGAAATAACAAGCCTAGTTTTGCCTTGTACAATTTACATGACACCTAAAACATGTCTTACTGAAAAATACACTCGAAATCATTGCAGCTTTGAAGAGGAAAATGTGATTATTATACTACTTTGGCTTCCACAGTAGAGTATGGTTCCTCTTCTTGACTTTGTACAACTTTCCCCCCCAGAACCTAAAAAGCTCCAGTTGTGTATATGCGTGTGTTAGTTTTCTAGCAGCCATGACAAATGATCACAGCTTGGTGGCTTACAACACTGAAGTTTACTCTCTCATAGTGCTGGGGGCTGAAAGTGTGCCATCGAGATATCGCAGAGTTTCGCCCCCTCCAGCTGCGGAGGAGGCTCTTCTGTGTCCTCCCAGACGCGTGGCTGTGGTTTTCCTTAGCTGGTGGCTGTGCTTCTGTCGGTTCCCTCCTTCCATGACCTTCCCCTCCACATGTGTTGTCTCTCTTCTGTCTCGTTTCCTTCTGTCTCTCTTATACCGACACTTATCATGGCATTGAGAGCCCATAGGAGGATCTTCTTTCAAGATCCTTAATCAATTGCAAAAGACCTTTTTCCAAATAATTCTCATTCACAGGTTCCAGAGATTGATATGGACGTCTTTTTTTTTTTTTTTTTAAAGAATTTGACCAGGGCACTAACTGAACACTTACACTCCCGTAACTTTTTTTCTTCCCAGTACTGGGGATTGAACCCAGTGTCTTTACACTGAGCCTTTTTCAGATGTTTTTTGAGACAGGGTCTCACAAAGTCACTGAGTTTCCCAACCTGGGCTCAAACTTGTGATTGATGGGTTTCCACCCATACAAAATTCTGCCAAGATGCCATGGTGGCAATCCAGCATGACATAGGGCCCCCAAAAACAGCGTGTCCCACCTGGACTGGCTTCTGCCTTTTTCCTTTCTCCACCTGACCACTAATTCCCATTTTCTTTTGCACGTCTATGTCCACCTTTTCCAGTGGACCTAAACCACCCCCATCAACTCCACCCCCAACCTAGCCCAACACAGTCTTCGTTCGGGGCTCCCTTCCTCAGAGGGTCCTTGCATGTCTTTAGCAGCCCTCCTGTGCCTGGCAATAGAGACTTTCTTTACCTTTGTTCTGTCTCTCACCCATGCCAAACCTAGCAGTGATCCTCCTGCCTCAGTGTCCCAGAGTGCTGTGATTACAGGTCTATACCACCACGTCCAGCTGTTATTGACTCTTTATAAGCAATCTATATATAGGTTCTTGATACAATCTTGGCAAGCGCTGATTGCATCACATGTGTACTGAGGTTTGCACAGTGCCTGGAAAATGCTCTTGGTTGTGGAGCAGATCAGCCAACTATTCAACTCCCACCTGCAAGTGGCTTTGCTCTCCTCCAGTCACAGCAGCTACTCAGATTATACTTACTGAATCTCACAGAGCAGCACAAGTCTCTTAAACACGTCAAAATCCATTTTTCTACAGGAAGTTTTCACGAGGACAATGGCAAAAGCAACATAAAAGAGAAAGTTGGTGATATTAGAAGGCAGACCACAGCAAATTCCATCCCTCTTTAAACAATTGATGTTTCTTTCTAAGTTAAATATTTGTAGACTAAACCAATTGCAACTGAACAGAAAAACACGAAAGGATTCTTTGAAGCAGCTTTCCTACTGATGCTGGCTTTTTAAGATACAGATGTTCTGACATCTTTGAAGTACTGCAATTTTGGAACAACTCACAGCTTGTTGAACATATTTTTCCTTGTGTATCTTTGACAGTACTTAAGGAAAACAAACAAAAGTGTTTAATAAATTAATTACCATGCATGTAATGATAGGTAGCCATGATGAAAGAAGTAGAGATCTGTGAAATAAATTCCTTTACTAAATCACTTTATGTACTTAGATCCCAAATTAGGCCTGGTGCTTCCTTGAGGATCATTATGATAAAAAAAAAATTGTATTCATCATCTCTGTGCTATAACCTAGCTACAAAAACATCTTAATTTAAGAATTTAAGAATTAATTCATTTCATGTATAACAATGGGTTAGGCACCCATGGGTTAGGCAGTTTTTTGGGGGGATGGCTGAAAAAGTCCATGGCACTTTTTGTCTTTGTCAAACCACTTTTCATTTTTACTCTAAAAAAATGGTTAAGTAACTTTATTTTTGGAACCATAAAGCTGAAACTTCTTGTGGGCAAGGATGTAAATTCCTTACATTTTTTTTCCTTTGGCCTGGGGCTGTAGCTCATGGCAAAGCACACATGCATTAGCATTTAGGATGTGGAGGACCACCTGCATGGCTCTCCTTGAAAGAAGAGCATTTGGCCCTGCCTCCTTGTGTACAGAACTGGCTACATTTCCTTAGTCCCTCAACTGGCTTTAAGCAGTGCAAATGGGTCTAGCCAAGGTGCTGATGTGTGGTCTTTGAATCAATGCCCACACCAGGCTGTTGGCTGAGAACCAGCCTCCAGAAAAGAGGCTATGACTTGTCAGGGCATGGGGTACATATCCAAACTGAAGCACCAACCCCATAACACTAGTTTCTGCCACAATCTGTGATATGCAGATTACTCTTCTTACACTTGCTCCTCTCTGCATATTGCAGAGGTGATTTCATGCCTCCTACCTAGCCCAGCTCACGGCACTTGTACTTCCTGCCACTCTCACAGACACTCATCTCCGAGCCTCACAAGTTAATAAAACCCCTGTTAGGCCCTGGCTCAAGGCCTTTGTTCTGGTTAGCCATTGTTCTGGCTGGACTTAGGACTCCCTTGGCTCCCCGCAACTGCAAAAATGCTTTAGTGTCTTTATTCTTGCTGTGCATTGCCCTAGAATTGGTAGACTGGAATTAACTTACTAGAATTCCAATAACTTTTCCATGTGATTACAAATGTGGACTTTTCTGGTCACAAGGTCCAGAGGGGTTCTCTATAAGGACTTGTTACTTAGTGACTATTGATATAAGACCTAGAACAAGGATCATAAACCACATTCTATGGGCCAAATCCAGTCTTCTGCCTATGTTTTTATAAATAAAGTTTCACTGACACACAGTCACATGTGCTTGTTTATATATTATCGAAGGCTACTTTTCCTCCATGAAGTCAAAGTTGAATAGTTACAATAGGCTCCATATGGCCAATGGAGCCTAAAATATTCACTACTTAGCTGGTTATAGGAGAAGTTTGCCAATCTCAGGACCAGAAGCTATCTTGGGTGGGACTGTGGTAGAACCATGCTCCAGAGCCACTGGAACTTGTAACAACTGTACAATAGGCAGTTTTCAATGACTGCCTATTCGTGTAAATGGCTTTGTTACCCTTGTCCCCTTCAGTGTGAGCTGGACCTAGTGAATTACTTCTAACAAGCAGATCACAGTAAAAGCAGTGGGCTGTTACATCTGTGGCTCGGTTATAAAAGACAATGAATGGTTTTGGTCCTGTCACTGTCGCTGTCCTGGCTTCCACAGTTTGATGAAACTGGCTGCCATGTCGGAGAGGTCCAATTGTGAAGCCCTGAGAACTACTTTTGGCCACCAGCTAGCAAGGATGAGGCCCTTTGTCTGAGGCCCCCAAGGAACAGAATCCTATCAAAAACCACAATGGTGAATTTGGGGATAATCTTTCCTAGTCAAGACTTGAAATAGCAGCATCCCCAGGTAACATCTTAAATGCTTGAGAGATGCTAAAGCAGAAGATCCAGTGAAGTTGGGTTCTTGCTTCCACAAAAACTATGTGATACGTGTTTTTTTTTTTTTTATAATGGGAATGGAACTCAGGACCCTGTGCTTGCCAGACAGGGGCTTGTGCCACTGAGCTATATCCCTGGCCCCAGAAACAAAGTGATAATAAATGTTATTTTAAGTTGTTAAGTTTGGGGGTGATTTTTATGCAGAAGAACTGATAGACTCTAAACCCACATTGTAGGTTTTGGCACACAATGTGATGACATTTTCTAGTATCTAGAAGGACACTGTTATGGGCATTCCTGAAGCAAACCAGCTGACATCTGAACTCCTTTCATGTTATGGAAAACCTCTACTGTGGGCTTCACTGGCTCTTTCCCGGTAGGGCATTATGTTCTACATGTTTTCATGTCAGACCACACACAGGAAGTAAAATGTGTAAGGCACTCTACGGATGCTCAGGAATGCTCACTGGCAGAGGGGTCAGCTGTGGGGTCTTCAGCCACCTGAGCTGATGGTACCAATACCTTAGCATGCCAGTAACCCAACCGTTGCCTAAGCTGCTTGTTGGTAGTTCCTGGCATGGGCTCAAGATGTAGACTTGGTCAACTTTGAAACTGCAGTGAGAGATAGGAAAATTAGGGGGTCAGAGAGATGAGAGTCCAAAGATGGTATGTGGGGGGATTTCTGTGACCTGTGGCGGGTTCTGAGCCAGTCTCTTCATGCCACGAGCTTTCTTTTTTGGCCCTTGTTTTCATATCTGGTTGTCCAGGTTTTTGGGCAATTCTGAGAACCATTCAATATCGTTCCTGTGAATTTTTTCTCTGCTTGAGACAGTCAGATTTGGCTCTTACTGTTTGCTGGTGAGAAACCCTGTAAATAATAAAACTGTAGCAATAATGGTAAAGACTGAAAATGTAGTTTCATGGCTAATGGATTTTTACCATTTTTATCTCTGTACAATATATATTTATAATAAAAATTTATTTTGATTTTGTAACTGTCCATTATGGAAATATTTTATGATTTTCTTTTACGATTGCTTGCTAATGATCTGGGCAGTGCTATAATCATTGTATAGCTTTTCTTCACTTAGTACGTCATAGTCATTTTTCTATGTCCTCACAATCATATTTTTAAGAGGCCATACAATATTTGTTTCAGCTTGTACTTAATGTACGAAAGGCTGCAAGGAGGAGGCCGGAAATTGGGTCTGAGATCCACTGATTTGAATAGGGGTGTCATTTCCTGATTTGTTGGACTTATCTAGAAATTCCACTGCACAGAGGGTACTTTTTTAAAAAAATCACACAAAAATTTGCTATATGTACTCTAGTAACCCTAATTCTATAGAGTGGGGTATAGGATAATTTCTTCAACTAATTCCTTCATGCTGAGCATTTAATTTGCTTCCATATTTCATCTATCATTCATATCTCTTATTGAACATTTTTTGGCCTAAAGCACTTCCACATTTAACTTTTGTTGCTTGGTTTTTATTTTTTGAATGGATAAGCAAAAGGGCACGGGCTCCTTTTTGTTTCTATAAATATCACTAAGTATGTGACTTTCCTGAACGACATTATCTACCATCTCCTTTCCCCTAGGAGAAAGTGCCGACTTCACAGTGTCTTCTTCCATAACTGTAATGATTAGTTTCTTGAGGTTACTTGTTTGGGGGAACAACCAGTTACACACATAAAATGGTTTTAACAAAATGTCAAGACAATTCTATTCCCTTAATAGCTCCTAGGAATATGTAAAGTTCCAAATGGTTTCTAAGTGTGCTGATGGAAAAAACTACACTTTCATAAATAAAATCTTGATGACTGTTTCAAGAAAGTTTGATGAGCATTGGAACCCATTTCTTTCACAATTGCCAGCCTACATTTAAGTTGTGCTTGCCTCGCATTGAACTTGTTATTGTAATATAAATGAAAGTGTGAACAATGTATTTATTTATTTGGTTTTTATTGAGAAGGGCTCTTGCTATTTAGTTGACTTTGAACTCACTATATAGCCCAGGTGGCCTTGAATTCACCGAAATCCTCCTGTCTCAGCCTCCCAAGTGCTAGGATTACAGCTGTGGGTGCCCGTGACAGGCTGTCTGAACAATTTAAAAACAATGACATCATGTGATTTAAAGTGCAGTGGCCTGAATAAAGTCTTCAAAACAACAGGTTTGAGTCATTTGTTATTTTTATCAAAGAACAACCTTGCATATTGTTGTACAGGTAATTGAAGGAAAAAGTACTAGGAATGATGGTTAGTTCTGCGCAGGTGCTGAAGGGCTTCAATTAAATCACCACTTACATGAATCAAAACAAGGAATTCTCTACTCAGCAAAACATTATTTCATCACAATAGCATCATCATATACGTCATCGGAAGCAAACAAAATACCAGAAACTATACCAGGTTTTCTACACGTGTAAACCTTAGATTTGCCAGCCAGGGAAAAGATAAACTAAACAAAGGGAAGTGGTGAAAGCAAAATGGTAACGCTATGACGGGTCAGCGAGAAACACTTGCCAAATTAGTTGACCAAGCATTCTATTGGGAACTGTAAAGCAGGAAGTCCTATTTTTGACTCTGCTAACCTCAGTGAATGTTTCCTTCCTTTTAGAAAATGGGCAGAACGCTGTGCTACCTAACAAAGGCCTGCAATGAGATTTAACGAGCCTATAAAATGTTTTGAGGTCTCTAGACCTTACCCACACTACAGCCTTGAATTCATACAGATGGTGCTGCTACTCTTTGAAGGTACGCCAGTCCGCATTAGCATTCCCACTGTGACTCCTGCCTCCTCGGTTAAATTCACTTGCAGACTCCATAAAATTAATTCAATAGTCACTGTTTTAAGTGGGAGACTATGCCTTAAGAAATGGTTTCCACTGCCCACACGGTCAAGATTACGGGATTAAAGGCGGTGAAGTAAGAAAAGCAGGCAGTCCGCAAAGAGGCAGGCGGCAAGCGGGCGCGGACGGGCGGGCCGCGCTGCAGATGCTGACTCGTCCGGTCCCCACGCTTCCGGGACGCCCTCCGGCCGCGCTCTCAGCGGCCCAGCGAGGCTCGATTACTTTCGCCTGGGCCAGAAGAGGCACCTCAGGTCCGCCGAGCCCCACGGCGGGGAGGTGGGGCGACGACAACAAAAAGAAGTGGGAGGGGACTCCCGGCGACCGGCTACACTCCGGAGGAAGCGGTCGCTCGGAATGGATCCGCCGCCGAAAGGTCCGCGCCCCTGAGCGCAGCCCAGCCGCTAGCCCGCCCTCCCGGCCGCCGTCCCGCCTCCGGCCTCCGCTCCGCCCCCTCGGACTCCGCCCCGCCCCTCGGACTCCGCCCCGCCCCCTCGCTAGCACCGCCCACGCGCAGCGTAGCGTCTCGCGCCCGCCAGCCCACAGGGAAACAGCTTCGAGAGCCGCGGTCGCTCGAGCGCCTTTCCTTCTGTGAGCCCGCCCGCGTCGTCGCCTTATTCCCGGGCCTCGCGCCCGCGCCCAGATCACCGTCCTCTCTGGGCCGCCCGCCGCCTGCTCCCGCCCGCCAAGTCCTCCAACGGCCGCGCTCTCCACGGGCGCGCGGCCCGCGCCTGCTTCCGGGGCGGGCGGACTGAGCGCCTGGTGCCGCCGGTCGCCGCGACAGCGCCCCCGGGAAGCGGAGGAGGAAGAAGAGGTGGAGGCGGCCGTAGGCTGAGTCGCGGCCGGGATGTCCGGGCAGCCGCCGCCGCCGCCGCAACAGCAGCCGCAGCCGCCGCCGCCGCCCCCCGCGGCCGCGGCCCCCGGTCCCGGCGTCCTGCCCGCGCCCCCGGTCATCGGCTCCGGCTCCTCTCCGGCCGGCTCGCCCGGCGGCGGCGGCGGCGGCGGCGGCTTGGGGGCCGCGGCGGCCGCACTGCTCCTCCACCCCCCGCCGCCGCCGCCGCCGCCGCCGCCCCCGGCCACTTCCGCGCCGCCGCCGCCGCCCCCCGGCCCCGCCGCAGCCGCGCCCCCCGGGCCGCCCGCCCCCGCCGCCCCAGCCCTGGCGGCGGGCAGCAGCGCCGCGGCCCCCTTCCCACACGGGGACTCGGCCCTCAACGAGCAGGAGAAGGAACTGCAGCGGCGGCTGAGACGCCTCTATCCGGCCGTGGACGAGCAGGAGACGCCGCTGCCGCGGTCGTGGAGCCCGAAGGACAAGTTCAGCTACATCGGTCTGTCTCAGAACAACCTGCGGGTGCACTACAAAGGTACGGGCATGGTCCCAACCCGACCTCCGAGGCGATGGTCCGTGCGTCCCGCCTCCCCGAGTGGGCGCCGCGGCCCCGAGCAAGGTCCGGGGGTCGGGGCGAGGTTCTCAGGGAAGGACGGCGAGTTCGATGCCCCCAGGTGGGAAGGAGCTGGGAATCCGGGGCCGGCCCGGAGGACACCTTGAGGGAATCCGGGGTGACGGGACGCGACTCGCTCTCTGATTGCCCTGTAAGATAAATCTTGGGGCTTGGGTGGAGGAATCTATGGACTGGAGTTGGGTTACATTGTTCTCCAGGTGGTGGGTCAGGCGTTCTCCTCTTACGTGTGGAGGGGGTGGAGGTACGATTCTGAGGTACGATTTCTAATTAAGGGAGAGCAGGGATCCATAGCGGGGGGAGTAATCAGTGGAAGATTTTGTCCAAAATTAGGCCAGAGATTGTCTAGGGGGACAAAAGGACAGGGGCCCAAGTTTTATAGCAGTGTATCTTACCAAAAGCAGGAGTACGCGTCTTAGGGGAGCAAAACCCTGCTCCTCCAGATTGGAAGTGCCCTATATTTCCGGGTTGGTTTTATATGAAGTCTGGTTGAAAACTAAAGATTTTTTTGAAAAGTTGCCTAGTCTTTTTAAAATTGGCTTGTATTTACAACCTGCAGTTAAAAACGTTAGGCTTATGTTCGTGTATCCCCACCTTCCTATCTCCCCTAGGTCAAAACAAAGCTTTAAGCAAATCAGTTGTATATAAAATTATAAATCGTAATAGAGATTTTTGAAATGTAGCCCAGATTAATGTCATGCGTCAAGTTTACTTGTGTGGAAGGGGAAAAAAAATAGAGTGTATCAGTCTGGAAGCAAATCGGTGTTTTAGGCCCCAAATCTAAAGCAGGAGCTTTTGCATTCTAAGCAGCCTCATTTTGATTGGCTACGAAGGGAGGGTCTTGCTCAGATCCTAGTGGCCTGTATGTAGAAGGTATAAACAGCCTTGTGGTTAAATTCTTAAAAGGACTGAAATTTGAGAAGAACCTTGGTAAGTAAGTTAGGATTTAATCGGAGTGGAGAATGGCAATAGAAATCTACCAGATTTGGCTGCAAAGAATAGCGCATAAGAATAGGCCTTGTTGAACATTCCTCCTTTTCATCTTTGCTATAGGTTCAAAGGAGCGCTTTTGGTTTAGAACGTTCCTTCGTCTAAATGGATAAAAATTTCAAAATTGTGGATCTTTACTTTTTTCTTGAGTTAGGACATTTTGTTAATTCCTTGTAGTTTATTTTTAAATTTGGGTGGACAGTGCTGTTAGGAAGTGTTTACTTCTGATATGGCTACAGAATGCTTTTGTTGGATTTGACAAATTTAAATTTATGGTTGATGGTATTATTAGCTTATAAAATTAGAAGCAGTGTATGTGGAAGATTATTAAACAAAGACTCCTACTAGCCTACCGTGGTCCTGCAGACATTTGTGATTGTGGGTATGTTACGAGGCCAGAGTTTCTTCCTGAATGACGGTGGATTTGAGCTAGATGGTGGAATTTCCATGTTGTCTAAGGGTCCTTTTACAGTTTATTTAGCACTGGGGCATGCCTTAGTTCTACCGACTTCTTTTACATAAAATTAATGATTTGGGTCAGAGAAAAGTGCATGTTTAAGTGCAGTTGGTTGGAGTTTGGAATATTTATGACACTGCTGTCTCAATTACTCTTCCTGTTGGCCTTTTTACTACTTTCTGTTGTGTAATACTGAGATTCTGTTTTTGGAAATTCTGTATCACTCTGTTATAAACCTATTACTTCTACAAGAACAGATTTTGTTGTCCTTATTTTTTTCTCTTTTTTTAATCTCCCCTTTGTCTCTCCCTTACCTCTCGTCACACAGTCTCTTTACCTCCTCCTCCTCTTCCTGTCTTACAATTTCAGTGTCTCTGTGTGTTTTCTGTTACCATTAGTTTTCTTTGTGTCTTCTGAGGACCCCACCAGATGTACTGGGCGACTGTCTCAGGAATAAAGGGGCAGTGTCATAGGTGGTGGATAATAAAACTTTGACATCGTAAAGTAAGAGTGGATTTTTCTTTAAGCTATCATTGCTGCATTGAGTTTAGCTAGCATTATAAGATACTTTTTGAAATCATTAAAATAACTCCTCATATGATATTTTTGTGTATTACAGAATTTCAAAAGATTGACCATAATTATTTTCCAGAGCAATAACTTTTCATACTTTTGAAAAGGAAGGATCATAGTTTCTTCTGTTTTGAAGGTATTCTGTATTTAAGATGTTGTTCTTCTAAATTTGAATAGCTGCTTTTAAAAATAGAATTTTTCCTTGAATGATTTCAAGGGATTAGTGTTAAACAATGCCAGGTATACATATATACAGTTTGTTGAATTGCAGAGGAGTAGCAGCATGTGTACATGCTGAGTTTTCAAATTTTTAAAAAAGCTTTTGCTTAGCAGTCAGATAGATACCAACTATTGAAACAGCCAGGGATGGCCACTCTTACTTCACAATTCTTGTCAGTATTGAGTAAGTACAGAAGTGACAGGTTTGCACTTAGTTATAATACCTTTATTCTACTTTAAAGCTTTTAATGAGTATGACAATGAATTCATCGAGCCCAGATGTTTCAATTGCAGTTTGCATTTTTTATTTTTCAAGTTACTACCCTGTTTGGATATTCTACAGAGCATTTTGATACACACTAGTGGATCTGGACAGGGTTGTGAGTTGTTATTTTAGATCTGAGAGAGAGGGAGCACCTAGATGTTCGATTTTTTTTCCAGTCACAAGTAAGCCAGGATTGGAAACTTAATTTTCACTGATTCCAGATGTAGTGCTCTTGCTCGTACACTGTGTTACTGCCTCTTTCAGTTTTCGTGAGGCATGATTAGCTCAAATAGATGTTCACATCAGGAATTTTTGGAAAAATACTTGAGTTTTTCTGTTTGTTTGTTTTTGAGACAGGGTCTTGCTATGTAGTTTGGGCTGGGCTTAAACTCACTGTGTAGCCCAGGCTGGCCTTGAACTTGCAGTGATCCTCCTGTCTCAGCCTCCCAAGTGCTGAGATCACATGAGCACCACCATACCCTGCTGAAGAATATTTGCGATTAAAAGTACTTCCTCTGGAGGGAAAAAAAAGTAACTGGAACACTAGTACTACCGAAAATTACATTTACTTTGATGATACAAGGTAGCTGGGGAGGAATGCCAGATAAGTGAAATTTGAGAATGACGGGTAGCAAAGTAACGAATTGCACTTTTTAATTGGAGCATTAACAGCGTCTAACCAGATAGGTTGAATTTTGGTGCCCCTAATTCCCTTCCCCTTCTGCATCCCCAGATCATTAACATTTCCTAAATATAAGTGCTATTAAATTTCTTACATTGCTTTAGATTGAACAAATAGTATAGCGAATACTTGATTGTCTGTAAGTATAAATGCCTGCTCCTTAAAATCCAGATATTTAAAACTAAACTGAGCTTTTCTTAGGGATCCCTTTGCCAAAATTTTGGGAAGTTAGCTTTGAAAATGCCAGGTGGTAATTAAAAGAGTTAAGTGAATTTGATAATCATACTAGAAAAGTGGACAGGAATGGTAATTGGAGCAGTTGCAATGGGGCGCATAGTTCCTCAGGGCAGTTGGGATGTACAGTACGTCTTGCCTACTCTTCATTCATTCGTTAAACAGATATTTGGTTTCTAGCTGCTTGAGGTTCCTACAGTGAACCATGAATAGAATAATTATTTTGGAGAAGTCAATACTGTATTACAGTATGTTTGGAGCTAGGTAAAAGTAGGAATCTTAATGCTGTGCTCTGACTGTAAACCAGAGAAAAACAAAGAAACAAATCTTAGAGGAGGACAAAACAGTTCTGGAGTTTGAGGGGCTTCTCTGCTCTCACCAGCTCGAATTTGTGTCTTTTCGCTCTTATTTATTCTATAGTTGAGGTGACACTTGACTAAAGTTGCAAGTTTTTGGTTTTCTTTTCTTTTCCTTACCAACTGGCTTATATTGTCCTTCCCATTTAAAATTCCTGTGAAATTTATCGTATCGGCCTGGTTAATTGCTATCCTTTTCAGTTGGTGAGAGCTCTTTGCGTGCTGTTAATTGGTGGCCTTCAGATCAGACGCTGACCTGCACTGATTGAGTCAGCAGTAGGGGTGTGCAGTAGTTACACAATACAAACTACCCACCTGGCGTGAGGGTGATCTGGCCCAGCTTCATTCAGCAGGGACTTTGTGGGGCTGCTCTCCCAGGCAGGGTTGGCAGGTACCTGGAGTTCCCCTGAGCAAGCTCAGGGTTATGGCTGGTTAAGGGCCTAGGTGGTAGCTGCAACTGAGACTTGTGAGCGAGCTTGTAGAGTGAGAAAAGGAGCAGTCAAAGCTGGAACCCTGAGCACCAGTGCCGTTGAAAGACTAGATGGAGCCCAAGATGTAGTCGTTGAGAAGAATGCAGGTGGTAAGGAGAGTGGTGACCCAGATGCCCAGTAGGTAGAAGTAAGGAGGGGACTTTAACAGGTTTAATGCAGTAGGTGCTGGCAGTTCACTGGATTTGGAAACCTTAGGGAGAGCAGTTTGAGTTGAGTGATGGGGCAAAATTTCTCTGGGTCAAAAGAGTAAACAGAAGGAACAAGCTAGAGGATAGTGTGCGTGGGTCACTCCTCAGTGATAAAGATGAAGAGACTAGGCAATCCCTGGAGGACGGATATTGAGGTGAGCCTCCTTCAGTTTCTAATGGCTGATAGCACCGTTACATGTTAGCTAGGGATTAGCTTCTAATGTCACCGTGTGAGGTGAAAATCTCACATAATCAAAAGTATCCTTAAGGTCCTTCTGGAGCAGGGTGTGGTGGGTGGAGCATGCCTGTGGTCTCAGCACTTGGGAGGCCAAGGCAGGAAGATCACCACGGGTTCAAGGTCAGACTGAACCACATAGTGAGACCCTGTCTCACAAAGAGAGAAAGAAACAAACAACCCAGAACGTTCCTTTGGATTCGATGCAGTTAGATCTGTTAGGTACAGATGTATCATTTCTAAGTCTTGTTTTAGTGTAGCTGTGGGTAGAACACATACATAATGTAAGTTAAATGAGAATGTATTGGTCCAGTGTGTGGTATTCTAATAAGTATACTGTATACAAAGTTTTTACATTTCCAAAAAAAGTAGAGATTAGCAGTACCTGGTTTTTATTGGCTTAAAGTTTAAAAAAAGTTCATTTTATTCATCTTAAATCTAGTACATTACTGACAGTGATTCATAGCATAGAGGTAAATATTATCTGTGGGTGTATACATTTTTGGGATATGCTTTTAAAGATTGAGGGGAAGGAGAAATTAAAGAGAAAGAGGATGAAAATACGGAGTTGAGTGAGGACTGAACAGGGAGGGCTTGAGGGGAAGAAAGTGTTTCCAGAGCACAGGACAGTTAGTCTTGGAGAGGACGGTACATTCTGTTCCTCTGGTAAAAGTGGAAGAGATGAAAACCTGCCATGGAAATAGACCACTTTGTAATGGTGTGGCAAGCTGAGTATGGCTACATCTAATGGCCTCCATTTATTTTCTGAACAAACTAGGTTCTCTGAATTTGAGTAGGGGACTTAAAATGAGTGGTGAAATGTGAACTAGCCATGAGCGGAACAAGTTGAAGAGTTCAGAAAATATTGTTGATAGCACTGGGAGAGGCCGGGGGACATCGTCAATTCATAGTGCTGGTTACTTGCCAGATTATTAGACTTTATTCAGCAGAGGTCTGCTGTCTAGGGCTGTGGAAAGTTGGTTATATTATTAATGAAAGACAGTGTTTCTGGTGGTCTAGGGTGATGAAAGGATAGGCACATGAAGGAAATCAAGGGAATTTGATTGCTTTTCAAGGGATTCCTACATAGTCCATCCTGGAAGAGAGAGTCACAAGAAAAGATTTGGGGAGTTGGAATTCTAGTGATGTTGAGGAGGAAGTGTGGAAGTGAAGTCTTCAGAAAGCCTAGACAAGAAGGAAGGTATGTCCTAGAAGATAAAGGACATTGCTGCTATAATGCCATAGGAGAATTGATGAGAAAACCATGACTTCTCACATTTGTGTGCTAAACTAACAGGACTTCAGGAAAAAATAGAGCAGGCAGAATCCACAGAAAGCCTATGGAATTTAACCATTGACTGGAGCACTACAAAACCTACAGCCCTAATAATCTACAAGCCCAGTTAATTTCCACAGGCATTTGTGCGCAGTACTGGAGGTGGCTGATTCTTTGCAGCCTTAGACCTTTGGTCTTGGGCTTCTTTGTTTGAGATGGAAGTACATCTGACATTGCCGGTTGCTGGTGGGGATGTAGAACAACTGGGACTCACATTCATTGCTGTGGTAGCACAGAGTGGTAGAGCCACTGTGGAAAGTGGCCTGGCAGTTCCAGACAGAGCTAAACATGCTTTTACTGTGTGATCCAGTAATTGTGTTCCGAATTGTTTACCCGACTGTTAGGAGATTTATGCCCATAGAGAATCTTGCTCATGTGTTACCATTATTATTCTTGGTGGAGTTTGGGAGTGAACCTAGGGCCTTGAGCATACTAGGCAAGCACTCTACCACTAAACTACATCACCAGCTCTGCACGTAAACGTTTGCAACAACTTCATTTGTAATCACAAATAACTGGACACAACCAAGATCTTCAGGAATTGCTGAATGGATAAACAAACTGGGGTGTATTCATCCGTTGGGATATTATCAGTGATAAAAGGAAATGAGCTGTCAAGTAGCACAAAATTATGTATGGATCTTAATTGCATATTGCTAGTAAAAGAAACAGTTTGAAAGGTTAGATAATCTGTGATTTCGATTATATAACATCCTGAAAAGCGAAACTATAGAGACAAGAAAAATGGGTGGTTGTCAGCGATCTGGGGGAAGGAGAAAAGGGTCAAAGAAACAGGGAGAGGGGATATCTTTAGGATATTCCATGTGATGCTGTAACTAATATATGTTTATGTGTGATTTAAAATTATGACATGAAATTATGGTTGCATGACACTATCTCTTTGTCAGACCTAGAAATTTACAGCACAAAGAGTGAACTTTAATGTATGCAAATTTGTTATTTAGGAGTCAGGCAAAATCCCAGGATAGAATATAGAATGTGACAAAACAATTAACCATATTATAGACATATGAGATAGCCTCAGGGAAGAGGGGAAAGGGTGCCGACCTAAGTAACTGCAAATTAGTGGAATCTAAAACTAGAGCTAAAACAAACTGTATAAGCCCTGAGCTCTGGTAGATACAAGTTGCGTTCTATGGCAGTCTGGGCTTACAGTTCTGATACTCCTGTGCAGACATTCCCTGTTAAAGACCCAGGCACGTTCTGTGACTAGGTTGCTAAATGAATTGGTCACTAAATGAGGGATTGCATATAGTAAGTACAATATTCAGAACAAAGAAATGATCAGAGGAAATCCAGCCTGATGACTTTGCTTTTATTTGCTTAACTCTTACATGCATTAATGCTGTTAATGTAACAGCACATAAAAGTACAATCAGCAAAGATTATAGTACTGGATGAACAAGGTGTAGTGTATCAAAAAAAAGACACTGAGGCTCTTTAAGTAAGATGCAGAGAACTATACACTATTAACCAGATAAGTCCTTACACAATGCCTGTACACCTGCTGAATTGAACAGTTAAATGAATGTACAGGTGGCGTGAGCTAGGTTTCTCACTGTTGCAGAGAAGCAAAAGGAAGTTAGAATTGTCACCAGATGGGGTCTGAGGAAGTGCCCTATACAGCATATAGGGACCTCAGTTCACTTCACCCAGGGAGTGGGTTGTAGGTTTGGGCTTGCTCACAGAAGAAGGGTTTCCAGGACCCATCAGTGAGAGGCATAGACAGCTTTATTAGGTACATTTGAAGAAGAATACACTACATAGAGCACAGGGAGGACCCTCAAGAGTGTTGAGTGTGTCTGGGGTTGAGAACAAGCCTTCACACTGGCTTCATTCAGAGTTACCTTCCTAACCCTTTTATTTTGAGAGAGGCTCTTGCTAAATTGCAGGGTAGCCTAGGCTGGGGTTAAGCTTAGTGCCTCAACCTCCCAGAGTGCTGGGATTATAGGGAAGCACCATCACCCCTAGCTGAGGTTGAGGATTTTTAACATGGTCTTGGAGGTGTCTTCTAGATGGTTGACCTAGGGTGTGTATTTCTACTGTCTTGTGAGATTACCCCTTTAGTGGGCTACGTTAGAATACAAGCCTATCTGCATGTGTTTGAAATTTGGAGTTGTGCTTTGCACTTAATAGGCTGCTGCCTTGAGGATGGAAGCTTGTGGGAGGAAAAGTGCAGGCTCAATGTATAGGTGAAGTGCAGGGGCCCAGTTTACAGGCTTGTCTCCTTTGTACCTATCTTCTCTCATCTCAGAATGACCCATGTGGTGATGATTCGAATTCAGGACATCTGCATGAATTCATTCAGCTTGATTAAATAGAAATGTAGATGTGTGTATATGCACACATCCTTGCTCTTGGTATTTCTTGGAAAAGCGTAGAAGCAGGGACACCCTAGGAACACACATACTGCCCAGACCTTGGGTTCTACTACCGTTGTTTCAGTAAAAGCAAGCAGGGCTCCTTGGAGAAATGGCTGATGTGAAGATTAGTCTATGAAATAGAAAAGATGAGCCTTCAGCATCTTTCAGTGCCAGAGCGTAACAAAAACAATAAATACATAATAGGGTTATGTCCAAAAGACAAGAGAGCCAAATTTAAAAGTTGCTAATAGAAAAAGCCAGGTGGTTTGAGAGATAAAATGTAGAATTAAATTATAACCTAAAGGTAAAACTAATATACAGGAGCTTCATGAATCCATGCTAATAGCAACAGAGGAGACACCTTAGCACCGTTTAATCTGTACTGCTTCAGTTTAGCCTGCATGGCTTAACATAGTGGTGAATTTAGCAGTTCTGGCGTGCACTTCTATAATAATCCTAGCTTTTTTTTTTTTTTTAACATAGGGCCTGTATATATTGCTAAGGTTTTCTTTTTAATTCATTAATGTACTGAGATGAACCAAATGACTTCTTTTTTATGTATGCTAGCACAGTTCTCATTTAGCCAGTGCATTTGAGCTAATTTGTATTCAAGACATGGTGTAGCAGAAGAGACCTTGTTAAAGAATAATACTAATTTCTGAGGTATATAGTTTCAGGTGATGTCAGAATCCATTGTGGACCTAGAAAGAAGTGATTGAAGCTGATGTAGACGTCTGTGCAAGTCCAGAAATTAAAAGAAACAGTAAAATAATCAGAAGTGTAAGTGATCAGTGTGTTGGTATTGTATGGGAGAGATTTGTGTAACCAGAAGCGTATGTAGAAAGGAGGTTAGACAAGGTTAGAGAAAGTATCTAAGGAAGGAAAGCGTGAGCTAAGTAAAAGATCCGAAGGATGAGGAGGACCTAACCTGGCCAAAGAAGGAAGGGAAGAGCTTTCCGTTTACAGGAAGTAGAACTAGCACAGGCTTACAGAGACTGCCTAGTCAGTCAGCGTGAAGGACCGAAAAAGACGTGAGTGTGGCTGGAGCAGAAAAGGTGGTGGAATGTGCAGGGAGAAGGGGAGGTCAGAGTTTTCAGGGTCTTTTCCAAGGTGGAAGAGGATTCTTTGGAAGGAATTTCAGCTGTACTGAGGCGAGGTGATGATGCGAGGAGGGCGGGTTTGTATTTGCAATCAGGCACTGGCTGGCTCCAAGTTGGGGAGTGGATGGGAGTGCGGCTGAAGTGGGCTCCACTCATACTCTGTGTCAGTGTTTTAAGTGGAGTTAGCAGACGGTTTGAATAAAAAGAGCTAATTTTGTTAGACTTAGACTTTTTTTGGTGCGGAGAATCGAACTCGGGACCTTGCACTTGTCAGGCAGGCACTTGTGCTGCTGAGCTGTATCCCCAGCTAGACTTAAACTTTTGAAGCAGTACACTTATTTTCTTCTAAAGGCACATAGAAAATACTTTAACATTGAAGACTTTGTGGTTATAAAGTTTAAACTCTGGTATTGTGAGCTTTCTCTCTCTCTTTTTTTTTTAAGATTATAGAATATAAAGTAGTAATCTTCCAGCTGATGTGCATTCTTAGAAATAGATCTTGTGCTTCTAGTCTCATCTTGTTATTAGTCTCATCTAAGGAATATCGAGTTCTTTTAATTTTACATCTAAACTTGTCTTTTAAATTTTAATTGAAAAATGAAACAGATCTTTTAAGATTTTTACATTTTTAGAACTTTTCTACAATATCTTGGTAAAGCATATAAATACAAAAGGCCCATGAAAATTTAAGCTCATGTAATACTTCATACTTTTTTTTTGCATAATGTGAAAATGTATTTGATTTAATTCATGAGTGGATTTAATGCATCATTGTGTCAACTCGAGGGAGTTATATAATCTTGGAAAGTTATATAATCTCTGAAAAGTTTCTTAATTTTGGGAGCTTATTTGGAGGTTCTAGCAGGGCAGAGGAGCAAAATGAGCCTTCTGCCCTTGACCAAGGAAAGAGCCTCCTCTGCGAGGGAGGTCGTCCTCTTCAAGAGCGATGCAGGCAGAGCAGGGAGGGAGGGCGGAGACAGCCACCTACCGGCCAGATTGCCCTCACAGTCTCAATTTTGAAAAATGAGGTTAAACAATACTTATTTTACCAATGTTGAATGAGAAAAATCCATAAAAAAGGACCTAATGCTCTGAGAGATGTGTTCAAGTAGAGTTTTTTTCTCTTTTACCAGAGTAGTGGCAGGTATGGGAAATGGCAGATAAATGCAAAGCAATCCCAGAATCCCAGAATATTCCATCTATCTAAATACTTCAGAGCTCACACTGGATTGCACTTCATGAATTTAAATCCCAGCACAAATTTTTCACTTGGAATCTCACTGAATAGAGTAACCTTGGGCAAGTTTCTTTATCTTAAGCTCCTCAGTTATGAAATGACAATAAACAGTACCTGCCCCATGGAGTTGTTGTGAATATTAGGTGACTTAATAATCACAATGATTGCTTTTAGAACAGCACCTTTCATGTAGTATTAAATACATATTAACTATTTTTCATTAACTCTATCTTGAGATCACCTTATCCTAGAAGTTTTGGGGACACACACACACACACGAAACAACCAAAAAGAAACACTAAAATGTAGTTGATTTAGTACTTGGTTGGGTTCTATTTAAGATTTTCTTTGGATTTACTCAGAACTAATTTTTAAATATGAATTTAGTTTGCTTGACTTTTTCCCAGTAACCTAATTACTTGAACATATTTTTACTTCAAAAGATGTTTCACTAAAACCATGATTCATTAAATGTCCGTTTATTGAAAAGTGACTACTATGCATGTTTGAGCTGCAGTGTATTTCTCTCACTGCATAGCTCAGTGCAAATTGTTGCATACATGTGTTGAAGCAGGTTTTTTATGTGTGGGGGGGTGCTGTATGTTGGGGTGCTGTATATTGGGGGGGTGCTGTATAGTACAGCTGCTTTTCTCTTCATAGCTAAGTCCTTTGGTTATCTGGCTGAGAACTTATTTCTGCCTCTAACAAAAGTTTCGTGGCAGAGAAAAGAATACTTAGTTTCTTTTGGGTCATATGAACATATACTAATTTGCATTGCAAATGTAAACTGTGTAATGATAGGCTGTGCTTTGATAATTTGGTAAAGTGAATGTAAGGGAAGATACAATTTCATTTGTGTGTGATGGTTATTGTATATCTTAAGGTATAATTTTTGACTTAAAAGAAGATAGGTTTAATACAATTAAGGTAAATGTGAGAATTCTGCTGCCCACGAAGGTAATTTTATAGCCTGACTGAAAGATTAATGATAAATTGGTATTGAATGAAGCATACCTAACTAGAATACCTGAATATTGTTTCTCATAGACCTTTTGAGGATGATGGAGACTTGTCTCACACCCTAAGTACTTTATGACATGATACTTCAACTTCTGTACTCTTCAATTTGATGGACATATTTTCTCTTGTTCATTTGATTTTGTTCATATGCTAGCTTTCAGAATGATAATTTATATCTTGGGCAAGGCTTGAGGGAGGTGATTGTGAATGAAGGAAGCCTTCTGGGATTAGAATTGAATAATAACTAGTTTAAAGAATTTAGAAATTATTATCGAACAGATTTCCTAAAATGTCAGAAATGGCAGGAAGTTATTTCCTTTCTTAAAAAGAAAAAAAAAACTATTGTGATACATTTCTTAATAGGTTTGGGCTTTTCTTTTTTTTCGTGCGGGGGGTGGTGGGTGGTGGTGGTGGTGGTGGTGGAGTTTGTTTGCTCGTGGTTGAACCCAGGGCCTCTCACACTCTAGGCAAGGGCTTTACCGCACTCCTAGTCCTAGCCCTTTTTAAAGATTTTATTCTGAGATATGGTCTCACTATGTTCCCCAGGCTACACTTGAGATCACAAGGCATATGCTGTCATGTCTAGCTAATAGGTTGTTATTGATCAAAGAATTTTTATGAATTCACTTTTCTGTAGAATCGGTGATAATACCTTATAGAAGATCTTAAATTCTTAAGAACTATTTTTTAGAGTCACTCCAGTTGTTTAAAATTTCACTTAATACTATGCTATTAAACAGATACCTCTGCTTTTAAAAGTAGGTCATTTTTCAAGAATAGGGATTTTATAAATTACATACAAATTTAGATCTGATAAAGCAATGATCCTTTGTTCGTCATGTTTCTCATATCTGGCCTTTTTTTGTCTTAAAGATATAGTCCTGAAAGGCTACTATGTTCAGGGTGTTCAGATCCTGAAACTTATGTAAAATTAGCAGTGGTGTGAAGAATTCTGTGGCTCAGTTGGGCTGTTTTGCGTATTGGATTAATTGAGATGATGAATAGTGGATTGAGTCTTTACCTGTATTATTGGGAGCAGAAGTTAAATCATTCCAGAAACTTGATCTGTTCTTCAATTGTTTGTTAGGGTTCTCATTTGAGTATCTCATTTGATGTTTTTTTTTTTTTCCTGTTTCACACTCAGGTCATGGTAAAACCCCAAAAGATGCAGCTTCAGTTCGCGCCACGCATCCAATACCAGCAGCATGTGGGATTTACTACTTTGAAGTAAAAATTGTCAGCAAGGGAAGAGATGGGTAAGTGTAAGTTTTAGTGGAAAAAAATCATCTGCTCTTTTTGGGTAATTAATTTTGTTTTGGTTTACAATGTTTTGATACCATTATGGTGTAATTGGAAAATTAGAATCTTGGAAAATTTGTTATGTGGGAAAGTGGAATTTGAATAGTATAGCAGATTAGATCTGATTTTGCTTAAATGCTAGTTTAAGCTAAAGTCTGAGTTCCTGATTTTAACTTGACTTTTCTTATGTTTATTATTATTAGTAGTAGTAGTAGTATTTTGTTACATTTATTATTAAAACAGTTGGGATTAAACAACGGAAGGACAAGGATTCATTCTGTGACTATTCTTACACTGCCTGTTTTCTGAATTCTGAGAAGTTAAATCTTCTGAAAGCTAGTTAACCAAAGCCTAGATGACTTACGGGTATTTTTACAGGGAGCTGGGTTGGAATTTTAGGTTTTGCTTGGGAAATGATTATTTGTGTGTCATTGATTAGAAGAGACCCCCAGGAGGTTAGGATGTGGTTTAGAAGTTTTCAGATAAAGGGGAGGAGGGTGGTAGCTCAGTCACAGGGCACTTGCCTATTGTGCTTGATGCTCTGGGGTCTGTCCCAGCGATGAAAAAAGGAAAAGAATTTAAGAAAGAAATAAAGCTTTCAAAGGAAGCTTTTAATCACCTTTTGTTTGTAATGCTATTGAAGAATTCCTAATTCTTACCTGGCCTTCACCTGTGAGGTATTGTTTGTCCTTTTCTGGGCTCACGTGTTGGCTCATATTTGTATTTCTGTTTGCTTGTCCTTTGCCCTTACAGTGACTTTCCTTGCCTTTCTTCCCGCTTGCCAGGCTAAGAATCCTGTTTTGTTTTGAGACAGGGTCTCCTGTGTAGCTCAGTCTGGCCTTGAACTCATGTAGCCCACATCCTTCTGCCTCAGTCTCCCAAGTACTGGGATTGTAAGGGTACACCACCAGACCTGGCTCTAAGAATGCACTTTCAAGTTTAGGGGTGCCTTTTTGTGATACCCTCTCTTCCTCAGAATAACACTGTGTAGTTTCTATGACATTTTAGGTAGACTAATTATAACATTAATACTGTTTTTGGTGTCTGCTTCTGATAGATGATTGTACAAATTCAGGGGTAGGGATTGTACATTTTTGTAATTCTAGTACTTAATTTATAGCTAGTTTTCAGTGCATAAATATGTGAATTGAGAAGCAGCAGTGCCTATCCTATATATTCTTGAAAAAAACATTTTTTTGATCAGATTTTATTTCTCTCATAAATGTAAGTTCTAGGCCCAACATAGTGTGCTGGAAGGGCAGAGCAATACATTTATGAAGAAGCAACTCATACTGCGAATTTTGGCCAAGCAGTGTTTTTCTGGAGATGTACTGAACTATAACAAAGGATTTTAAAATCCTTTCCTAAAGTCTCAACGTGTTTATAAAGAATGGACCAGAATGAGCAGCTGTTAATCACCTTTTGTTTATACTGATGTATGTCCATTTGAGAGTTCATTATGCTTAATTTAAAATTGAATTTTCTTTTAAATAGTGTGTTAATCTAAGAGTGGGACAGGTAAATAAATATATAAATCAAGATCTTAATTTTTCAGAACAGTTGTCATCAACAACAAGTCTTCTTGTAAAATGGCAAGAAGTGAGTATGATTGCCTCTTTCAAAAGAATGAAAAAACCAGAAAACTGATGCTAATGTAGTGTGCACTTGGAAAGACTATTCTGTAGCGTGCATTATTTCTAAGTTGTCTTACGGAAAATTAGGAATAGAACTATGGTGGGTCTTACGTGTAATTTTTTATTACCTACAAGATAAAGTTTGAATGAGGTTTGTTTTATTGGATGAAAGAAGTCAGGTGTGAGGGTGCCTTCTTGTAATCCCAGCACTCTGAGAAGCTAATGCAGGAGAATCTTAAACTTGAGGGCAACCTTGGAAGTTTAGCCACTTAGCAATACCCTATTTTAAAAGAAAGCTATAAAAGGGATTTGGGGTATAGCTCAATGTGAAAGTCCTGGGTTCAATCCCCAGTACTGCTCCCCCAAAACACTTTCTGTATTAGATTTTAATTTAAACTAAGCATATTTTCTGTGTGTATTTAGCAAAATCAGCTTAATCAGCCTATCAAAATTCTGTGATTAATTTAAAAATAAATCTTAAAAGTTTCTAACATTTCACAAAAAAAGTAAATCAGCTTGTGTGTGACTATGGGAGATATATTTAAGGATGTATATCACTGTGTTACTGTTAGTGATCAGTGCTTAGTGGATGAGTTTCTAAAATGATTTGTTTCTTACAAGTGTACTTCGAACTCAGGAGTTTCATTCAGGATTTAAATTATGCATACTAAGAGAAGCAGTGGAGACAGTTAATTCTAAAAGTGAGAGGATAAATTTTTTATTTGAAAATTTTTAGAATTATAATTCATTACAAGCGTGGTATTTTTAAACTCTTCAAACAAAATATTGATGCCACTCTGACAGTGATTCAGGAAGAACTGGCATGTAACTGAGTCTTTTCTGTTCTATTCCTAAATTATTCTGCTGATGGAAATGTACTCTCAGAGTGTTCTTTCTGTGTTTCTTCACTTTCTAGATTAATTGGAGGAGTTGCTTAGGAAAAAAAGGCCTCTTTTTCCCACCCTCCTTTACGTTAAAAACTATAAAACCTCCTTCTAGTTTCAATTGATTGTAAGCAGCAAAGGGAACCTGACAGATAAAAAGTGGGAGCAAGAGAAAGCACTGTATTTATTAATTTAACAGATATTTGTTGAACACATTGTATTGTTAGCATTTGACTGGAAGAAAAAACTACTTCATGTCTGGTGTGTTCACAGTATAGTTTCTAGTATGGGACCTAACACTTAGTAGGAATTCAGTAAATATGTTAAATGATATCAAATTGAGTATTGGGAAGTGAGGGGGCAGGGAGCAGGCATATCCACCCTCTAGATTAAGACATTGGATACTAAATGCTTTAAAATTGAGACCATACATGGAAGAACTGAAGAGAGAGCAGTAAACAGACTTAGAAAGGAAGTGGTATTTTCATAGACCTTATAAAATGAATACGAATTTGAGAGGTTTTGTTGAGAATATTTAGGACTGAGATAAATGACTGGAATAGTCTCACGGGAAGAGTGGAGCTATGTGCTTTGGCAGAGGTGTGCGATGCATTGTTACTGGATAGGAGGCATTATAAGGAAGGGTTTATAGAAGTAAGAATGGAATTAGTACTAGAGATCCTTGGTGATAGTCCTAAGACATAATACTCTAGGTAGTACTTGGCTTTGAGTCTTTTGAGGTAGGGAATTGATTGGCTGTGTGCATGGGGATGCAGTGTGGAATGGCAGTGTGAGAGGTGACTGGGGAGAGTAGGGGCTGGAGTGTGAGTTAGGTTTTAAGGTTTTTGCGCGGGGATTCAAAACAAAAACAGGAGGCGATTTTATTTGTTGATTACCTTTTCTATTCCGGGTACTGTGATAAGACTCAGGGTTGATAATGATGGAGGCAGGGCTGCAGACATGGCTGAAACAGTGTCTCTCCCATCCTGAAGCAGGGATAGGAACATGTAAATAAATAATGAAATCTGGTAGAAGATGTGTAGCAATAGACATGAACAAACTAGACAAACAGTATAGGGAAAGAAGCGACCAAATCTGTTGGAAGGTGGCTTGGTAGTCAGGGAAGGCTTCATAGCAAGCTTGTGTACAGTAGTACAGAAGGGAATAGTTCCATGGAAGTCTCAGGCTTTCCTGTCCTTCAGTCTCCATTTACCTTCCTTAGGCTAGTTTCTTGGTTATCCTTACCTGAGATAAGTGACTTGAAAGGAAAATACCTGTTTTAAAAGCTGATGGGTTACTTTTGTTGAGTAATGTGGCAGAGATTTTAGTCTTGGCTGTGCCACTCGCTAGTTCTGTGATTTGGTTCTTTTAGACAAATTCCAAGTCTCATTTGTAAAAGAAAATAATAATGCTACTCTCATAGGGCTGAATATGACTCATAATGCACCTACCTGAGGGCCTGCTGTACAGTGCACTCATGATCCTGGAGCTGCTGTAGTTAACAGCACACTCGTGATCCGTGCTGCTGCTACTGGGAGCCACAGCATGATGGTTGTACGAAGAGTGTGTGGGGCAATGATCATGGAGGGATTTTTAATGCTAACAGCGTTTACTTTTATCTTTCAGGCATTGATAGTAAGCAAGGAAATACTATTGCTGGTTTTACATTTTAGATAGGCTGCATTTGAGATTATGGAAAATAGATGTGAGACAGATGCCAAGGCCAGTTGAGCTAGTGAGGGTTAAATCTGGGTAATGGAGTTAGTGAGATTGTTAATGAACTTCAGTCTTGCACAGCTTAATAAAATGACCGGGACACTGAGAAATGGGTTGTTAGGTAATGTTGTCATTGTATAAACATCCTGCAGTATACTTGGACAAACTGAGTTAACTATGACATACTAGGCAATATATGTTATAAATGTTGTCTGTTGTTGACCTGCAATATTGTTATGTGGTGCGTGACTGTATTTAGGACATTAAACATATATAACTGTCATAAGCTTAGGATGGTAAAACTTGATTAGGAAGTAGAATTGGCAGGAACAGCTGATGAGAGAGAGTTAAGGATGATTCCCAGATTTCTGGTTAGATGATTTAATAGAGGATGATGAGACTAAACAGAGGAGAAAATATTAGAGATAAAGCTGAAAATGATGTGCAGTGTTCGAGTTACAGTGGGATGTTCAGATGATTAATAGCAAAGTTTTGACTAAAATATGTAAATGGAACTTAGCAGAGAGAGCAGAGCTAAAGGTAGATTTTGGACCCATCAGAATATTAAGTTTTTGAAGTCATTGATTTGAGTTGTAGTGTGAATAAAGAAGCCGCCTAGGGTAGAAACCCAGTACCACATTTAAAAAATATATGGAAGAGGGAGTCTAGCTAAAGATTCTGTTTGGAGAGTTAGAAAGCAGCTTGTAGAAAGTATAGTCTGTCTGAAGCCAAGGAAATGAACTCACAAGAGGGCTGCCATGAGTTGCTGGTTTGTTGTTTAAGGAACTGTTAGTCTTCGTGATACCACTTTAAGCAGGTGCCGTGGTGTTTAAGAGATAGAGGTATGTTGTGGTTGGGATAGTCTGCCGGAAATAGTTGTATTGCTGTGGGGGAAACAGTAATTCATAATTCATTTTAGAAAAATGATACACTGCCAGTTTGAAGATTTGAAAATTATAGAAAAAATGTGAGAAAACCGTCCATAATTTTGTACAGTACTCTCCAGATTTTATATATAGATTTAAATCTAAACATAATTATTCTTGCAGATTTGTGTATCATGTTTATATTATATATACTTATGTCTATTTCTTGCATAACTAAGCATTTTCCTCTGAGATTAAAGCTTTGAATATCTTTATGTTTCGCTTTTGTCTTTGTGATATAGTGTGTTGTAAGAACATTAAGGCATATCCATAACTATTAGCCTTGTTTGTTATTTAGGTTGTTTCTATCTCTTTGACCATTTGTAATAGTCCTTATTCATGAAATTTGTTTTTATTTCCTTAGGAAAGATTCCTTGAAATGGAATTATTAGATCAGAGAAAAGGGTGTGCACATTTTTGAGGATCATGCTTTATGTGACCAAATCACTGTCCAGAAACATTATTCCACTTTATATTTGGGTGGGAGAGACCTGACATGTGTATTCATCTGAGGAAAGGAGATCACTAGTGAGTCCTAGGGAAGATTGGAAGCAGGTGAGGCAAGCTTCCTTTATGAAAGAGTGGGCCGTGTGGACTAAAGTGTAAATAGGCAGTGTAGAATTTGATAGGGAATTGATTGTACCTTAAATATCACTGCTGTTGACTCTGACCCACCTGGACATATCCAGAAGTGTGCTCTACAATCTCCTGTGCAGCACCCAAGTCAGTCAGGTTGACATGATAAAGCTTAACCACCACAGCACTTTACACAGTAATGTCATTTTTGTCTATGTACTTAACTGCATAGGGAGAAAAATTACTTGTATGATTGACATGATATGGGGAATATTATGAGTTAAGTAAGTTGAGAAACAGTCATAGTAGTTGAGGTTACTAGTAAGAGAATATTTAAGTAGACTGCTTTACTTTAGGCTGGATAAGGAAGAAATGAAATCAGCAAGGAGCTGATAGGCTCAGATAGTGGAGAAATTGATGTATTGCTGTTTTTATATTTAAGAGATGCGGAGTGATTCCTGAGGTGAGTTGCTAAAGATGCTAGGGTGTAGGACACAGCAGTGAGAGAGCTTCACTGAAACGAGGCCGCATGAGAGTGTTTGGGTCTCTCTTGTTCGCTCTCTGCCCACAGTGTGTAGATTGACGCCAGGTGTGAAATAGATGTTAGGGAAATATGTTCATTGAGTGAGTAGAGGGGTAGATAAAACATCTTTTCTGTATACCCTTAGCACTGTGAGTAATACAGACGTTAGGTACTGTCTTAGTTACTTTTCTTTCCTTGCTGAGACAAAGTCCTTGACATGCAAAGTTAAAGGGGGAAAGGTTTACTTAGCTGATAGTTTGTGGAGGTTTCAGTCCATAATTGGCTAGCTCTAAGGCAGGGTGGCATGGCAGAGGGGCAACAGTTCATGGCAAAGGAAGACGGCAAAGCAGTAAGAGCAAAAGAGGGAGGAGCAAGCCTCTTTTCCTCCCTTATATTGTATACAGGTTACCCACCCTATGGCCTGTGTAGCACTCATACCCCCAATCCTTGCACTAGACAATGAACCAGTCACAAACTGTCAATTCAGCTGTCTCTGAAAAGCCCACCCCCATGACCCTAAGGGGCTTTGGGGTGATGTCCAGACACAAAGTGTAACAAGCACTTAGTATTCATGGAATGAACAAAGCGAATCTTGGATTTTGGACACACCCTTGCCTGCATTTTGAAACCACCACGGAAGAATGATGGAAGCTGTATTTTTTTGGTGGAGGGAAAATGAGTTATTTAGTCATGTGCATAGTTAATGCGGGAAAAGTAACCTAGAGATATATAACCATCGTAATTCTCAAATTATTCTTGGGTTGATTATTTTCAGTTATAGCTGAAGCTCAAATCACACCTCTCATGCTGTGCATTAGTTTATACCTAACAACTGTAGTAGTTTTTAATGCATATGTAATGCAAAGGGGGAGTCGATAAATCCTGTGAGGTAGAAAAAATATAATAAACATTTCATAAATATTTTTGAAAGCATCTATAATCCTACTATCCAGATTCACTACAGTTGACATTTTGGGATATATTTTTTCAGCCTATTTTTTCTCTGTTCAGTTTTCAATATTGGTTTAATACATACGTATTCAAATACACATGAGAGAGGGCTGGGGATATAGCTCAGTGGAATAAGCGCCTGCCTGGCAAGCACAAGGTCCTGAGTTCAATCCCTGGTCCTGCAAAAAAAAAAAAAATCAAATACACATGAGAAACTTCAAAAATCATACATACCATTACTAATACTTTTGTTTTAATACGAGTTTAATTAAAAGTTCAAAGAGAAAAGCCCCTTTTAACAATATTTTGGAGGTTACTATAATCTTTCAATATAACTTTAAGGTGAAATAACTTTGCCATAATGAATAAATCACTTGAGAGCAGCACATTGTGGTTCTTCAGAGGTAAAACAGCTAGTTTGTTTTATTTATCTCAGATACGGAGAATGTTTGCTTTTTGCCTGGCGCTGAACTCCTTTTTTGTGAGAAGAAACATTTCAGATTAAGCAGAAATGTCTGTTGGTCCTAGACCTTCCGACTTCTGGATAGTTCGGCAGTTTAGGTAGGTGTTTTGCAGAGCAGTAATTGTGGCTGGGTGGAAGAAGAGATCAAGGAGTCAAGCTTCATCCCAGTGTTTCTCTTGGCATTTAATATAGAATCAAAGCAGTTTTAGACTTAGTAGAGTGAGTATCCATGTACATGCCACCGAAATTTTAGGGTAAGATTCTGCTGTATTTGCCTTATTACAAATCTATCCATTTATCATTGTAGCCTATTTATTTTTAATGGATCTCAAAGTAAATTGTAGTTTCCAAATCAGTTTTACTTAAGTTCTCTAGAATTTACGCTTACACTTCCTGAATATCTTAGTTTCCAATGATACTTAACTTTATCCTAGAATATATACATTTCTAAATTAAATTTTCAGTATTAATAGTAAGGGTACTGTATTTAATAATATATGATTTCTTTGCATTATAGTTTGTAGACCATCTACTAGGGTTGGATAGTGAACATACTGCATTTTGTTTGTTTGTTTTTGGTACTGGGAATTGAACTCATGACCTCAGGCTTGCCAGGCAAGCGCTTATACTGCTGAGCTATATCACTGGCCCCATACTGCATTTTAAAATTATTTGAAGTAGTTACTTTCTCTATTTTTTTTTTAAATTTTATTTTAAAGACAAAAGAATGGAGACATATGAACCAGAAAAGCCGTATAAACACTACAGAAAATACAAAGTTATACAGAATATAGGAGGGAATTAGCACTGGATGTTGTATTACATAGTTATCTTCACATTAGTTAACACAAAAACATTAAAGGAAATACCAAATTATAGATAAGATAGTAGGGAATTTGCACTGGATGCTGTATAATATAAAGATATCTTCATTTCTGCTAATACAAAAACGACTGAGGAAATACAGAATTATAGAGAAGATAGAAGGGAATTAGCTCTGGATGCTGTCCTACATAATGTTACCTTCATCTTTGTTACTCAGGTTACACAGATGATGGCCCTTTTGATCAGTTCGTTTTTTCTCCTCCCTCATCTCCGTTGCCCTACCACTCAATCAGTCATC
>PVLD010014574.1:0-51831 GCA_004027595.1 Dinomys branickii | reverse complement strand
GAGCGTCTCTGGCTCCCAGCGTCTGGGGCTTTCTGCGCGGCCCGCCCGATACGCGTGAAATGTGGGACTGCCGGGCGTTGCCGCCACCAAAATGCCGATCTCTGTCGGGAGTCGCCGGACAGCTGCACCGGCTCGGGAGGCGGGAGGGACCGAGCTGGCTGCACTCCCAGGGCGCTTGGACCGAGCCAAGCTTCCTCCCCGCGCGGATCGTCCCTGGCTCCCAGCGTCTGGGGCTTTCCCACGTCTCGCCACGGCAGCCTGGTCCGCCCTACTGCATCTCCCCCGGCATCTCAGAGAAATACGCCCAGTTTGAACTTCCCAGCCGAGGTCCCGGCATTCACGCTCGCCAAGTCTGTCTCGAGCTGGTGGTGTTTATTAAGGAGGATCGCTCCCTTGCTGCTCACCTGGTCGCCATCTTCCCATCATCCCTAATTTTCCCTCTTAAGACTGGTTTCATTGCCTCCCATAGGTGCCAGTATATTGTGTCTGCATTCTCATTTAGTTGTAGATATTGTTTAATTTCTTCCTTTATTTCATCTGTGACCCACTGGCTGTTTAGGAGGGTATTATTTAATTTCTATGTGTATATTGGTTCTTGCAGTTTCTTTTGCTGTTAATTTCTAATTTCATTGCACTATGGGCAGATATTATGCATGGGATAATTTCAATTCCTTGCATTTACTCAAGCATGTTCTGTGGGCTAGTCTATGGTCTATTTTAGAGAACATTCCATTTGCAGCTGAGAAGAATGTATATTCTGATGATGTTGGGTGGAGCAATCTAAAAACATCTACTAAGTCCAATTGTTCACAGGTTTGGTTTAGTTTTGTTATTTCTTTGCTGATTTTTTGTCTAGTTGGTCTATCTCTTTGTGACAATGGTATTGAGGTCTCCCATTACAATTGTGTTATTGCTTATTTCATTTTTCATATCTATTAATAATTGTCTTACATAGTCAGGTGCTACTGTATTTGGTACACATTTATTTATGATTATTTTCTCTTCCTCTTGAAGTTTCCCCTACAAGTATGTAGTGACCTTCTTTATCCCTTTTGATCATTCCTGATTTGAAGTTGACATTTTCTGCAAAAAGAATAGCTACTCCTGCATTTTTGTGGGTTCCTGTTGCATGGAGGATTATTTTCCATCCTTTAAGTTTTAGTCTATGAATTTCTTTTTGTGTGTTTCTTATATACAGCATATTGTTGGATTTTGTTTCTTGATCCACTCTGCCAGTCTGTTTATTTTGATTGGTGAATTTACGCTACTTACATTGATGGTTATAACTGATATGCATTGGCTTATCTTGCTCATGGTATTTTCCTTCTATTGGTTCCCTGCTTTTCCCCTCCGTTTCATTGCTTGCGCTGCCTGGTGGTTTCTTTCTGTTGTTGTTCTTGAAACTGGTCATTTTAATCTCTGTCTAGAATATCTTTTGGTCATCTTTGTTGCATTGGTTTGGTGTTCATAAATCTCTTCAGTTGCACTTTACCATGGAAGTATCTTATTTGGTTTTTTAAAATTTTTATTTTTAAGACAAAAGAACCCAGAATAATACAGAAACAATATAGAAAATACCAAGTTATAGAGAAGATAGTAGGGAATTGGAACTGGATGCTGTATAACATAATGTTATCTTTGTATTTATTATAACAACATCAATAAAGGAAAACCAAATAGCAGAGGAGACAGTAGGGAACCATCACTGGATGCTGTATTAGATAGTGTTGTCTTTGCGTTTGTTAACACAAAAACAATAAAGGAAACACCAAATTACAGAGAAAATAGTAGGGGGTTACCACTGGATATTGTATTACATAATGTTATCTTTATCTTTATTACTCAGTTACATAGATGATGGCTCATTCAAGTAATCAATTTTCTCCACTTCACCTCTGTTATTCTATCACACTGTCAGTGGTCTTCCCACTAGTAATAAGTGCGCTTTTGGTTTATTTACTCCCTCATTCTCTTACTTTGGGAAGAGACTTGGCTGCTTCTAAATATGCTGTGTAATACGTGGGTGTACACAAATTGCTATGGCAGGAGGTGGAGAAGCACCCTTTGGCAAGCCCTCACAGCTGTTCGGGTTTCTGGTCAGGTAGGCGGGGTTACACAGCAAACTGCCAGGCTCTGTCAGCACATCTGCATCTATAGACTCAGACGAGTCTTCAGGGCCGTCCTGGGGCCAGGGCAGAGTGCCTGGCATGCCCCAGTGGCTGGGCAGAGTGCATGGCATGCCCTGGGGGGCAGGGTGGAATGCCAGGCATGCCCCGAGGGCTGGGAGGAATGCCGGGCACACCCAGGTAGATGGGGCAGAGCACCAGCTACGCTGGGGTGGGGTGGCTACTGTGCCAATCCAAGTCCACGGGACTGCTCCTGTGGACTCCCAGACTCTGTCCCAGCATTGCTCTGTGGGAGGCCCAGTGTAGGTCTTCAGGGCTCTCATGCAACTCAAAGGGAGGCCTCTCCCCTCTCTGGCCTCAGAGCTCCCCGTCAAAGTCCCTGGTATCCCCCCATAGGCCATTAGTGTCTTCGGAGACTATGCCCTCCCAGCTACAGAGGCGGGTCTACACTCTAGTTCCATGTCTTCGCCTCATCCCGCCACTCCATCTCACTGGGCATTGAGTGCACTTATGCTGCTGGGCACAAGTGGCGTGAGGTCTCCTCCACCTGTGCTCACTGTGGTAGTCCATGGTGTGTACTAAGTTTAATTGTTAGTTCTAGGAGAGAATTGGAGGATTTTCTTGGGTCTGCTGTGTAGAGTATGCTGTTGTCTCTCAGGTTCCAGGACTGCTGCTTTTCGTGTAGTTTGATGCTATTAGTTTGTATATTTTTCATATATGCAAGGAATGTGGAGTCTCTCTTGGTGCTCATATTAGTAGTTTAGGGTGAGTCCCGAAGCCCGCTGACTCAGCCCATTGTTGTCAGGATCACATGGTGACTGCTTGGGCCACCAGGACTCACGGTGCTCAGAGAGGGAGTTCAGGTTGGGAACTGAATCCCAGTAACTCAGCTCATGCTTCCTGCTTGGTGTTGGAGTGAGAAGGGCATGGGACACTGTAGCCTGCCTCCATCTGCAGCTCACTCTTTCTGTTGTGCTCCAGCTCCCTTTTGTTTTCTGACTGGATCTCTGGGAATTATTGTGGTCCTGGGGTCGCTTCCACTGCGTTCTGCTACTCTTTGCTGGTATTTGCTCACACAGTGGAGAGGTCTGAGGCCATATCCTCAGGGTAGGCATAGAGCTGGGTGTGTTGGGCTGCTCACTGGTTGCCTTGACTCCTGCCTGCCTCAGGGCACTGATTAGAGAGATTTCTGCAGCGTGGGGATTCTGCTTCAATGACCTTTGTAACCTCCCATTTTCACACTAGATTCAACCACTCCTTCTGACCTCCACTGCTTCCTTTTTGGGCAGTGCTTTCTCCTCTCTGATTTTGAACCAGCTCTCGGGACTTTGCTTTTCCCTGGTGGATTAGGGATGTTTCCTTGAGCAGGGGCCTCTGAGGCTGAAGCTGTGAGTGCTGGAATGAAGGAGTGGGCTGAGGGTGTGTATGGAGCGGTGGCTCCTTCCTTTTCTTCCTCCTCTTCCTCTAACTGCGCCATGGCGGCCCTCCGAGCTTTTTCTCCAGAGGAGGTCTTGTTTGCTCTTTTTGAGAGTTTTAATTCCCATTTCAGATCTTTCCTGGGTCCAGGGTACCAGGGTACCCATTTCTCTCCTTCTTGTCTTTCTCATGTTGCTGTATGTCAGTATCTGGTTGTTGATCCTCCAGGAAGATTTTCTCTGCTGCTTACCCTGTTGCCATCTTACCGGAAGTCTCCATCAATTTTGAAAGATAGTTTTACAGGATACATCAATATCATCTGGAAGTTATTTTCTTTTGGGACTTGAAATATTTCATGCAAAGCTCTTGACTTGGGTGTTGGGAAGCCTGCTGTGATTCTGATGGGCTTTCCTTTATGGGTGATCTAGTCCTTTTCTCTAACAGCTTTTAATATTTTGTTCTTGTGTTGAATTTCTGGAATCTTGATTATTATATGTCTTGGTGTAGTTTTATTTTTGTCAGGAATGTTTGGAGTTCTAAATGCTTCATTTATTTATATGTCAAATTCTTTATCCATACTTGGGAAATTTTCTGCCATTATTTCTGTGAAGGGTGTTTTTTAAAAAATGTCATTTGGGCTGTCTCCAGCTTTCTCATTGACCCCAATCAAACTTATGTTATTCTTCTTTGCTTCACCTTGTTAACCGTTGGATTGATTTTTCATGGTCTCTTGCTAATTTTAAGATATCTTTCTTTTCATTGTCATTGTCTGTAATTCTGTCTTCAAGATCTGAAATCCTATCCTTTCCTTTGTTCAACCTGTTGCATATACTTTCAGTGGTGGTTTTAATCTCAGATTTCTGTTTGGATATGTTTCATGGATTCCATTTCTTTCCTATGCTGGGCATCATTTGTTTCCATCATTTTTCTAAGTTCATCTATTCTTTTATCTGTGTATTCTCTAATACCTTTGATTTTAAGCATCATTTCTTTCTGTACCTGAGATATTATTTTCCTCAAAGCCTTGTTCACTTGTTTTTTTACTTCTGCTGCTACCATTTCAGAAAGTTCCAGTATTTGATTTCCAATTTCATCTATCTCCTTGAGTTCTGGGCATGTCCTGGATGGGCTGGGGGTCTGGGGTGCATTTTGCTTCTGTGTCTTGTCATTTTTCTATTTTTTCTTTTGTTTTCTATGTTGATGCTTGCCAGTTTCTTATGATGTATAGCTTTATCACTAGTATTTAGTTTTCCCAAGGGTGTCTGTTCTTCAGGGATGTCCTCTAGATGTAGGTAGTTTCTTATAATTATCCCAAGGCCCTAGCTTCCCACTTTGTAAAGGATGCAAGAGTACTATTTGGCTCAGCTCCTAATTCTTTGATACTGGGCTGTGGTGGTGATTATGACCTCATAGTCACAGTGTTATTATATAGGAGAGAAAAATTTTTTATAACACGTATGATATCCTGGCTAAAAGCATACAGTTAGTAAGAACTAAGTGCAGCTTAACTACTGATAAACTATGGTAACCATTAATGTGTTACCTGTGACCGGAGGAGTAAACTCAAATTATGTAACAATATCAAACATATATTGTGCACTTGTATGCAGTGATTTTCCCCTTAGTCAGGTGATTTTACCCTTCTGTTGGGAGCATGGGGATAAAATGGTTAGCAGATAGACTAAAGTAATAAGTGAGGTCAATATAGTAGAGTCAGGGCTGGAAATTAAAGGATGATCAGCCAAATTTTTGGAAACTGGAGGACACAGGATGGAAATAAAATTGAATACAAAGGAATAGTCAGAAAGGGCAGAGACCATGTTTACTCACTTGAAAGT
This sequence comes from Dinomys branickii, assembly GCA_004027595.1. Classification (NCBI taxonomy): domain Eukaryota; kingdom Metazoa; phylum Chordata; class Mammalia; order Rodentia; family Dinomyidae; genus Dinomys; species Dinomys branickii. Next base: position 46,451 of record PVLD010014574.1, on the reverse strand, counting down.
TTAAATTCATGAAGTAGTTGAGGAAAGAGAAGAAGTGAGCCTATAGAAGAGAATGAAAAAAAGGTAAGAAACCTAAACATTGAAAAAAGAAGGGGAAAGAGAAAGAGAATGAAAGTGAACTAAGGGAAAAAAATAGAAAAAATAGGAGATGAGAGAAAAATAGAGAAAAAAACCCCCAAATACAAAAATAACTACCGAATACAGAAGAAAACAAGATGACATCCAACTGGACAGGAGAGGGAGATCCAATCATACAAACAAGGGAGAATGAAAGTAGTAAAATACCTGTGGTGCTCACAGTTCTGTGAGAATGTCCATATTTAATCCCAGAAATGTGTTGGGTGTCGAGCTGATCTTGGCCTCTGGATGTGGGGCCTGGGACTGGACTTCTGCTGTGGGGCTCTCTGGAATTCAGCTGCTGGCTCTTTGCTGCTTCATCAGACACTTCCACAATGCTGGTCTTGCCAATTACTCTGCCCTCCAAGGGCATGAGTGACTGTGCACCTGGGACCCAGCTGTTGTCCTGGGTCTCAGGTCCTGGGTTTCCTGTCAGTCTACTTGACAAAGGCCTGTGTCCTTACACTGCTCTCAAAGGCCCTGCCATTCTCTGCTCACAGGCCCCACCATTCCCCAGAAGGAATGGTGGAGGTGAGGACTCACTCTGCTCACAGCCCTGCTGCCCCACACAGGGAATGGAGGGATCGCCTGGTGCAGACTCACTCTGCTTGCAGGCCCTGCTGCCCCATAGAGAGAAAGCTAGATTGTGTTTTTTTTGTGTGTGGACCCATAAACACTGCCTGAAGAGAAGGGAAGTGAGAATTTTGAAACCACTAGAGGACGGTATAATACAATACAGCAGTATATTGAGAACTCAGACTTTGCTGGTGTTGCCAAAATGAAGGAAGGGTCCGCGTTGCAGCTAGACACTGGGGAAAGGAAGCTGGTTTCCATCTGGCTTCTTACTCTCTGCCATCCTACTTTCTTTTTTACTTTAATTTTTATTTTCATTAGTATATGTTTGCCATACATAACAATCACAGTCATCCTGAGGAACTGATACATGTATAAAACATGTTTGAATTGTTTTTATGTTCCTTTACCCTCCTATCCCACCCCTGTCTTGCACCTCTTGATGCCCTTCCCGTTTGCAAAAGATCTGTCTCTCTCTTTCCTATCATGTCTTCTATTTTGCATCCTGCTCATGCTTTGGGTCACACATAAGAAGAGTATGTGCAATGTTCATGCTTGTGTGTCTGATTTATTTCACTTAGCATAATTGCTTCAAGGTGCATCCACTTGCCAACAAGTGACTCAAATTTATCCTTATTTGTGGTGGAGGAGGACTCCATTGTGAATAATCACCACACTTTCCTGTGGTTCTCAATTGAGAAGGAAATATAGGCCCCCTCCAAGATTTTGCTATTATGAGTTGTGGTCCTATAAACATGAGTATTTGTATATCACAGTGCTATAATATCTTTAAATCTGTTGAAAAAATAGTTAAATGGGACATAACTGGAACTGGTCAAATTTTTAGTTTTTATTTTTTGAGAAATCTCCATACGTAGAGGTTGTACTAATGTACATTCCCACCAGCGAGACAGAAGATCCCTTTTTTTGCTAAAGTCTCACCAGCGCTTGTTATTATTTGATTTCTCGGACGTAGGCGTTCTTTCTGTGGCAGGCGGAATCTCTGTGATGTTGTAGTTGCATTTCTTTGCTGTCCAGTGATGTGGACACTTCATCATGTGTGTATTTAGTCTGTTTGTTCTTCTTCTGAGAAGCTCTGTTCACTTTATGGGCCCATTTTTGGTTGGATTTATTTTTTTGTAGGGTCTAATTATTTTGAAGTTTTTATATATTCTGTATTCTGGATATTAATCTGTCCAAGGAGTAGCAGATAAATATTTTTGCACTCTGTAGACTATCCTTTCCGTCAGTTGTTTCCTTTGTTGCACATCAAATCTTTAATTTGATATGATCCTAATTGTTGACACTTGGTGTTGTTTCTTGTGCATTTGGAGTACTGTTAAGAACTCCTTACCTATGCCTATGACTTCAAAGTTTTACCTTTTTTATCTTCTAGCATATTAAGTGTTTCTATTATAATATTTAGATCTTTGAATAATTTTTTTTGGAGACAGGTCTCGCTGTGCAGTTCAGGCTGGCGTTGAGCTCACTTTGTAGCCCAGGCTGGCTTCAAACTCATAATGATCCTTCTGCCTCAGCTTCCCATGTGCTGGGATTACAGGCAGGTGCCCCCACGCCTGGCTCTTTGAATAATGTTTTACTTTAGTACATGGTGACAGATAGGGGTCCAGCTTCAATCATGTGCATGGCTAGATTTCTCAGTATACTTTGCTAAAGAGGCTGTTGTTCCTCTAGCATATGTTCCTGTCCTCTTTGTCAAACATCAGGAGGCTGAAGGTCTTGGATTGTTTCTGTATAATCTGTTGTGTTCCACTGACTTACATGTCTCTTTTTTTCCAGTACAATGCTGGTTTCAATCATTGTAGCTTTGTAGTGTACTTGTAGTTTGGGATTTTTTTTAATGAGGTAATTAGTTGGCTTTAATGTTAATTGGCCTTTTCATAACATTGTTATTATTATTATTAATGTTTGTTGGTACCACTTAGATATACATAATGATCACATTCATCACAGGGAGTTTGTACCTGTGCATGATCTATCTTGATTCTTCTTTTTCTCCATTCCCCTTCCCCCCTTCAACCCCTCCTCCTCTCCTTATTCACAAAATCTTTGTTTCCATTTTATCCTCCTTTCCTCACTTTTTCCCCCTTACTTTTTCCCCTTCCCTAGTTTCCCTTTCCTTTTGAACAGCTCCTTCCTGTTTTTACAGTACCTGTTCCTTGGTGAGCAGCAGGAATCCCCATGTACCTTATTGATCTGATGCAGATGGGGGACGTGCAGAAACTAAGCTTTTACAGCCTTGATGAGTGGTGAAATTTGTCAGAAAGAACTAGATATTATGTAATTAGTTTTTTAGAAGCAAAGCATAACTCTCCATTAGCTGTGGAAGAGGGAGAGGAGCCAGATACAGTCATATTTAAGATACCGGCATAAACTTATGCTGGGAAGAATTTTTGCTTGTATTTATTAATATTAGTTTTTAAATCAAGGGGGACACTCCCACATTCCTGAGATACAGGTATGCAGAATGAGGCAGGATGTCTGGGATGGGAAGGAGCTGTTGCTTTGGCATCCAACTCGTTTTGCTGCATACGAATTATAAAATAAACTGGGCGTGGTGGTGCAGCACTCTAAGAGGCTGAGGCAGGAGACTTGCAAGTTCACCCAGGCTGAGAACTTGGTGACTTAGTGAGATTGCTTCCAAACTGAATAAAAAAAAGAGCTGGAGATGTAGCTCAGTGTGAAGGGCCTGGGTTCAGTACCCTGCCCACACCAATGACAAAGTACATCGAAGTTAAGTGTTACAGCTGGGATATGTATAAGGTAGGCAGCTAGAACCCAGAATGACAACCAAAGCGCACAAAGACTCACGCCTCACTAGAACTTCTATACCTAGGTTTTTCTGAATTTATGGGTTTAGGTTTCTGATGTTTTAAAAATTAGAAACATTTTAGTTATTTAGCGTTATATACACTGAACATAGCCCGGGACCAGTGGTGCCAAACCTATGGCACCAGTGCCTCAGTGAGTTGTTTGTATCACTGAGAGCTCTAAAAGGTTCCCCACCGCTACCCAGGACGCTCAGGCAGGACGGCAGTTTGTGGAATCTTATGTTAAACCACAGTGCCACCTAAGGGCCCATCATGGGCATTACATCCAGAAGATACCCAAACCTGAGAAGTCTGGTCCACAACACTAGGAGGCAAACCCTAGAATCTCAGGATTTCAGATGTGGTGGGAGTTTAAAGGTAGACGAGGTAAAATTTATGCCCTAATTCTGTTCAGTAAATAGAGACACAGCCTCGCACAGTGGCTCATTTTAGTATAGTTTGCCAGGGATGGGGCCCGGTGGTTGCCTGAAAGTGTAGCTAGTGCCAAACCCATCCTGTTCCATGTTGTTTCTCATGTCACACACACACTCACATCCGCACAAACATCCCACTTTTCCTGTCTTAACTAAGCCCTTTCATGCATCGAGTCATACTTGTGACTATTGCAGTTTGAGGTAGAACAGCCAAACTAACATGAACTTATTTTTCCTTCTTTGCAGTTTCACAGAAAGCAGATTCAGTCTTACTGTAGACCTCCGCAACTGCAGCATACAGATTTTCTTTCCTTATGAAGTTGAGAACTCTCACTTTTTCATTCGTGGGAACTGTCCTCACTAGCCTCTGAGGATTTACTGGGATAGGCCGACCAACACAGCTGAGACAGGAAAAAAGGCAGGTGGCTGTCCTCTGTGCAGAGGCCCTCCACCGCATCATTACCCATAGTCCCACGGAGTTCCTAGGAGGAGTGGGAGGGGTGTAGACGAATTTGAGGAGCTGTGAATGATTTTTAGGGGACCTCAATGGGCTTGGAGGACACACAGTGGCCTGGAATAAAGTCTGTTTGGCTTGAGGAACAGTCACTTGCAAATGATTATCTTTGGAATATCAAATGGGATGAAAATAGACAGTGGTGAGACAAATGCCTGTCCAGGTGCTTTGACCGACTTGAATCTCTCTTTCTAGGGTTTGATTTTATTAAGTTAATGGAAGGTCAGAGGAGGGGCCAAATATATTGTTTTTTCCCCTCAGTAGGTCCAGACTTTAACCAAAGAGGTATCAGAAGAAGGCTTCTTCTAGCCTCTGCTGCTTATTACCATCTTTAATTTGGAATAACCATGCCCAGTGTGGTGGTGCAGGCCTGTACTCCTAGCACTCAGGAGGCTAAGGTAGGAGGATTCCTGTAAGTTTAAGGCCAGCCTGGGCTACCTAGTAAGGCCCTGTCTCCAAAACAAACAAGCAAACAAACTCTCATAGGCCTTGTGCTGGGGTTTAGTGATAGAGGCTCTGGGTTTGGCCCTCCCCTCCCTAGTATCACTACTCTTGTGCTTTGGGACCATTATTAAGCACATCAAGGGTCACTTGGGCACTTGAACACAGGCACTGCCACAGCTTCACAGTTGATCTGATAACCCAGCTGGTCTATTTTTATTTTATTTTATTTTTTGTGGTACCGGGGGTTGAACTCAGGACCTTGCGCTTGCCAGGCAGGCGCTTATGCCACTGAGCTACATCCCCAGCCCACCCAGCTGGTCTAGTGACAGTGGCATGGTAGTGTTGATGGCATGGGTATGTTGGACATGCTGGACCAACAGGTGATTTGCTGCTTCAGCAAAATGGAGCAAGATGGCACAAGGTTTTGTCTTAGGACCCTAAACACTATGTTACGGAAAACATATGAATTTATTTCTGGAATTTTGCATTTAATAGTTTTGGACTGTGACTGACTACAGGAAAGTGAAACCATGACCAAGGGCCACTGCTCTGTGCCCGGCTGACCCAGCCCTGCTCGGGTACCCCGGCACAGATGCTGGTGATGCCCAGCAGCAATCAGGTACTTTCCATCTTTAAGATACTGCTCGTGTCTCCTGCTTGCTGCTTCTCTCTCTCAGTCTCAGTCTCAGTCTTCTAAAAGATTTTTCCTTTTTTTTCCTTAAAAAGTTCATCAGTTGTCATTTTGGTAGGTTTTTAAACTTTTTTTTTTTTTATAGTTTAGGCTGGTCTTAAACTATGTAGCCCAGGCTGATCTCGAGCTTGCAGCTGTCCTCGATGGTTAGATTTTTGGAAGACAGAGAATTGCAAGCAGGAAATCAACTCTACCACGTCTAATTGGAAGCTTGGTTGTGTTTTTCTGGTTCTGTTCTTATGCATGAAACAAATGCCTGTGTAGGGCATTTATATTCTTGTCAAATTTTTTTTGTTAAATTTGTCTTAGTGTGTAGCCTTTGGACCTTTACTCGGCCAGTCAATAAATGGGTTCCCTGCCTCAGCCACCAAAGAAGTGCATACCCTAGCCAGCTGTATCTTTGGTTACTCGGTCAGTGAACTGGACGAAGGCTGAAGACAGAATCAGGCGGCACTAGAAAGCCTGCCTTGTAATGAGCATCTGTCTCTGTGACCGTTTGGGCCACACTCCTCGGTCTTGTTCACAGTGCTGCAGCAGAGAGCGACATGCTTGCCCTGCTTGTCAGCCTGGCAGGGTTTGGGTAGAGGGGAAAGTACTGTCAATCATTCAGTCATGGTTTGTTCTTCCTGAATCTGAAGGCCTCTTCTTTTTTTTTTTTGGCGGTACTGGGGATCAAACTCAGGACCCTGCGCTTGCTAGGCAGGTGCTTATTCCACTGAGCTATATCCCCAGCCCCCTCTTCCTGAATCTGAAGGACCATTAAGTTAAATGTTCTTTCTTCTTCCTGTTTTTTTTTTTTTTAGACAGGGTCTCTCTGAAATTCATGCAGACCTTGGACTCACTTTGTAGCCCAGATTGGCCTTGAACTCACATTGATCCTCCCTGCCTCAGCCTCCCAAGTGCGGGGATTACATGTGTGTGTCATGTGTTGAGTGAGGTTTGATAGCCGGTCCGAGCGCTGCACTGTTCATTCTCTAGAGGGAACAGACGTCAGGTCATTTTATCCCCAGTGTCTTCTGGTAGGAAGCTGGGGTGTCGTGGGCCTGGCTAGGAGGTCTGCACCGATGAAGTGAACCTAAGTGCCTTCTCTTAGTCCCTCTACCAGTTTGGATTTATAATGTCTCATCTGACTGTTGTCCTACTATTTTCTATCCAGTGATCTTTCTTTCCAGCCGAGAGGAAGGACAGGAGATGAAGTGCTCCGTGACCTCTTTGTCTGTTCATATTATCAGTCTTCCCTTCCCTCGTTCTCAGTATATTTGTATAATTTCAAAATGTCCTTTAGATTGGCCTTACCATTTTAAAGTTGCTAGTAGAGAAGGAGGGTTTGCATGGAATTGCCTGTTACCCTTTATCAAATGTCTTTGTACCACTCTGGAATATAGTAGCATGCACTTTGTAGAGCTCTTGGCTTAGAATGTCAAAGTTTACACTTACATTAAGGAGCAGAGCAAAATGCCTCACAGTACTTCAGCACCCCATTGAGTTTCCTGCCTTGCCCAAGTGTGGGGCGGGGTCTGACCTTACCTGGCTGGGCGAGGATGTTGGGCGTCTCCTGTCCGCATGTCCAGATTCATCCTCCCGCTTGCCCCTTGGCCCTGGGGAGCCAACCTGCTCCAGTTACCTCTGAGGACTGGGGCCTCTGGCTCTCTCCGGGACCGGGAGGGAGGGAGAGAAGGAGCCTGGCTCAGGGAACTTACGTCCCAGCCTCCTTCCTGTAAGTCGCTCCCTCAGTGCAATGTCCCTGCTCCTGTCTAGGTGGCCCCATCTGTAGTCCCCTCTACCTCCTCATCCTCTTTTCCTGTTGGGAATGATGATATTGTTCTGCCATGGGTTCCCCTAAGCCAGTGGTGGCGAACCTCTGGCAGGTGCACTGCAGCCAGCTGTTTGTTATCATTGCAAGTTCTGAAATGTTTGCTACTACTGTCTTGCACCCACCTACACCTGTGTGCATATAGTTCTCTGTAAATAAGATCTCTTCAGCATTTCCTATTTTGTGTGCGTCGTCTGTTCTTGTTCTTTGGGGTGAGACACCTTGATGGATACAGAAATTTAAAACTCTGAGGGAATGTTCTACTGGATACTCATTTGAGTGGATATTCCAGGAACTGAACTTTTATAGAAGTGTTTGGTACAAAATATAGAAAAAGGTAGAAGTCAAAGGTAGAAATTATTTTAGTAGGTTTTTATTTATTTTCCATATTTTTTTAGTCAGTTTTCGGGTAGAATATCAAGTGAATTTTTTTTCTTGTAAGAATGCCTGTGGAGGATGGTGTAGTGGTCCATGCGTGAAACCCCACCTACTGGGGAGGCTGAGGCAGGAACATCATACATTTGAGGACAGTCTGGGTGATTTAGCAAGATCCTGTCTGAAAATAAAAAAATAAAAAAGCCTGAGAATGTAAATCAGTGGTAGAATTTTTGCCTAGCATGTCCGAGGCCCTGAGTTCAATCGTCAGCCTCCCCCACACTGCCTACATAACTGAATGTTACACTACAGAAAAGATTACTGATATTTTGGTTCTCTTACTGTTGTCTAAAAACATGTGCTCAGATATATTAAAAAGCTGAATAGTTTCTAGGATATATAAGGGACCTGTACAAATCAATATAAAACAGAAAAAAATGGGCAAAATGTATAAATAGTCAAGACCCAGATGGAAAAATACATGAGAAGATGGTGAACCTCACTAGTAATCTGGAAAATGCAAACTAAGATGCAGCACGGCGCTTCATATTCATCAGAATGGCAAAAACAGAGCCACAGACCGGTCTGTGGGAGCGGGTGGGAGTGTGAAGTGGCACAGCCACTCTGGAAAATAACTTAGCAGTATTTTCTAAAGTTGAAAGTAAGCACACTCCAGGATTTAACAACTCTATTGCTAGGTATCTGTTGGCTTAGGGAAACTTTTGCATGTGAGCACCAGGAGACGTACCCAGATATACGTTACAGCATTGTTTATCAATTAGGAAGGTTGGAAATAAGCTAACTGTCCATCAAAAAGGGATGTATAAATAATGAGAGTATATTTATATGATGGAATGAAGCAATGTGGTTAAAATGAGTGAACTAGAGCAATGTATGTACAGTGACACTTCTCAGCTGCCACCAATGAAACATCTTATTCAGTTCTTCCAGTGTCCCTTTGATACATGTATTTTAGATACAGTGCATCAAACTAGAATTTAACTGGGTGGGTTCTAACAAGGCAGAAGGGAAAGGTAAGGGATCATGTGAAGTAGAAGAAAGGAACCTAAAAGTGGCAAAGAATACTTTTCTCGGTATTGGCGATTGAACTCAGGGCTTTCACACTAAGCTACATCCCCAGTGGCCATTTTTAAATTCCTTTGTTTGTTTGTTTGTTTGTTCATTTTATTTTGTTTTGTTTTTTGAGACGAGGTCCTGCCATAGAGTTCAGGCGGGCTGTGAATTCACTGTGTAGCCCAGGCTGACCTTGAACTCATGGTGATTCGCCTGCCTCAGCATCCTGCCTGGCTCCATAAATTTTTTATTTTGAGACAGGTTCTCACTAAGTGGTGCAGTTATCTGAGCAGGGCTCACATTTGTGGTCTTTCTGCCTCAGCTTCCCAGAGAGCTAGGAACAATGAGATGTTTTTTGTAAAGCTGTTTTAGAAAGATGTATACTGGATACTACAGTTTTTCTGATGATGAGTAAAGAAACACACAAATAAGAATATTTGTTGTTTACAGTTGTGTATACATGGGGGAAAACACAGACTAAAAGACTAAGCCTAATGTTTGATAGCATGTAGTTCTCCCTGGGGTGGGAGGAAACAGATGGGGAGGAAATGAAAGTGTTGCCCGGCAGCATCGCCTCACACCTTGGTGCCTGGCATGCGCCTTTCTTCTCCAGTGCCAGCACCGGTGTCCTGTCAGGGCTTTCTCCTCACCAGGCAGCCCAGAGTGGGCAGGGCGCTTCTCTTATGGGATTTGCTCCTCTCTTTCCTTTTTCTCTCTTCTGTCCTATTTCTACTTGGCCCCTTCATCTACCAAAATTGTGACCAAACCTTCATGTCTTGCGTCTTCTCTTCTCCTTCCCTTTCTCCACCCCCCTCCTCCCCTCCCCCTCTTACCTCCCTCCCCGCCACTTTCCCCTCTTCCCTCCTTCCTCCCACACCTCTCCTGAGGCTCTGGGTGGAAACCAGGGCTTTACGCATGCTGGGCAGGGCTGAGCCACACCACTACCCCATGTCTTGCATCTTAATTTAATAAGTATACATTTCCCATGTGTCAAGCAGACAGCGTAACTCTTTAATTCCCATGTGAAACCCACCTGCTGTTCTGATGACTTAGGGTGCCATATTCCCTGTCCCTTGCCCTATCCCATCCTGTTTTGGGGATGTAGCCCTGCTGCATGCTGCATTGGCATTGAAAAATCTGTGATTTGTTCACATCTTCAGTGTGACTGGTGACCTTGGTTCTGAGATTGAGAAGGTAAGAATGAGTTTTTCTGGAGTAAGATTTTTGTTTTGTTTTGTTTTTTGAGGCAAGGTCTCACGATGCAGTCCAGGCTGGCCTTGGACTCACTACATAGCTGAGGTGGTGGTCCTCCGGCCTCAGCCTCTCCAATGCTGGGATTACAGGTGTGCACCACCATGCCTGGCATTGAAGTAGGATGTTATTTAAATCCAGGGACATGAACAGTCTTTGCAAAATTTTTTCCCAAGTGCCTAGGAGATGACCTGCAAGCTCTTGGAAGTGGGGAAGTAAAGGAAGGATTCTTCCAGCACCTGTGCACACTCCTGCAGTGGATTTCACAGCCTTCACTGCCAGTAACGCCGTGCACATGTGTACTGCCTGTCAGTTTAGCGTCTCCAAGATTTTGTTTGACAGCAACCAATTCCTGTTCTTAATTCTCAGAAAGGAGAGGATCACACAACAGGGCTCTTCCTCATCTCTCCCCTGTCATCTCCCTGGAACTCCTGAAACAGTACCCAAGATGGCAGTTGGCAGAAAGTGGGAATCAGGATGGGGCTGGGCTGTCCCTGAGAGGCCCCTCCCACCCGGTGTTTTGCTGTCTTTGTCCCGCCAACCCTTGTGAGTCTATTGTCTGAGCCCTTCCGAGTGTACCCTTCATGGTTAGGAAGGTAAGCGGAAGGAACCGCTAGGCTAAGGCCAGCCCGAATGTACCCTTCATGAGCGACACTTCCTAGTGTTTTCGTCCTCCAGGTTGTGTTCTGTACCTTGTGGTAGCTCCAAAGAGAAGTTACCTGGATGACAATGACTGGACTGGGGGTCACAGGAAGAAGATGTGGCATCCCCAGAGGTAGCAGCCTTTTCCTGCCTCTGGGTTGGGGTGGATCTTCAAAAGGAAAAACATCTCTCTTATTTTCCTTTTGGTCTTGAAGGTTGTCACTGTTTTGACATAAGCAAAAAACGGATCCTTCCTTCCTCGCCAAGTTCGTGATTCTGCCTGATTTCTTGTAAGTGATAATGTTTATTAGTAGAACTCTGGATCTTAGAATTGCAGGGCATATTTTGCCCAAGCTTTTGATTTTGAAGATTATGTGAGGCCCAGGGACGTTACGAGATTTCTCCAGTGGCAGCAGTATTCCTTTGTAGGACATAGCTCATAAGCACCAGTACCTTGACTTTTCAGAAGAGGAAAGGGATGACCAGAGAGATGGGGTGGCTGGGCCAGGGCCATGCCAGGGTGCTTGTGACAGGTGCCACAGGCCCTGTGGGCTTGGAGGGCACTTGGCCAATAGCCAGTCTGCTATCACCGATGGTCTAAATTATTGCTGTAGGGGGAGGTACAGTCCCAAGTTAAATTCTTTCTACTTGCTAGTTATTAATAAAGTACATAGTAGAAGATTCAAAAGTAATGAAATAGCAGACAGTGAAAAAAGTCTTCTCCATGCTCCTGCCCCATGAGCCGTGCAGTTCTCATCTCGTGTCTGTGTGTCCTTTAAACGTAGGGAACACGGGGAGAAGTCAACACACACACACACACACACACACACACACGCATGTGTGCACTTCTAATACAGTTGGAAGCATACTCTACCTTGTTTTCTGTTTTACTTTTAAAAACATTTTATATATTTTATATATTTTGGATATTGACCCTTACCAGTGCATGTAGAACTGCCTCCATTTTTTTTTTTAGACAGAGTTTCACTATGTAGTTTTGGCTGGCCTTGAACTCACTATGTAACCCAGGCTGGCCTCGAACTCAGTTAATCTTCCTGCCTCAGCCTGAGTGGAGGGGTCACAGGTGTGCACCACTATACTTGGCTGCTTCCTTTTTAGTGGCTGCAAACATTCCATTGAATGGAAGTACCGTGATTTAGTTATCTGGCTCTCTCGATAACAGCAGGATGGGCCCATTCCTAGGCCTTCACTGTGATGGATGCAGTGCGTGTGTGTCTGTATGTATGTGCTAGGGTATCTACCAGTGCTTGGCCAAATTCAAGTTGCCACTTAAAACAAAAGTTTTCCTGTAACACAGCTGGGCCTAATTATGTCAGTGGTGGCTTCTCACTACAAAGACTTGAGTAGCTACACCAGTGCTGTATGGCTTAGAGGCCTAAAATATTTACTATGTGGATCTTTAACAAAAATGTTTGCTTGCTTCTGGTCTCTAAAATAAATTCCTATTAGGGGAACTGTGATCCAAGGGCTTTGCATTTCATACTTGACAGAGATGACAAAATTCTCTTAGAAAAGGTTGGGTCATTTATTCTCCCACTTGCTGTGTGCTTTAACCAACATAGTTCATTGAACGTCTTATCTTTTTCTATCTAGCAGGTAAAATTCATTTGGCATGTCTCTGATCTTTTGATACTGGAGTTGAACCCAGGTCTTTGCTCTGAGCTACATCCTAAGCCTTTTTTTTAAAAAAAGTTTTTAATTTGAGACAGGGTCTCACTAGGTCATTAAGTTGTGAATTTGCCTCCTCCTGCCTTAGCCTCAGAGTGTTAGGGTTACAGGTCCGTAATGGCTTATTTCTCTAATTTTCAGTGAAGTTAAGTATCTTTCTGTTGTGGAAGAGGGTGAAACCTGTGAAGAAAAGAGAAAGAGATGTGCAGCGTTGTCAGCCTGAGCCCTTCCATGCAGACAACAGAACTTGCACTGCCAGTGAGTTCAGCAGAGACTGCGCTGCAGTCCAGCACCTAGCTCTGTTGGTTGGTGTCTCCCATCCAGCCGGGGGTGGATGCCTATTAGTTTTCTCGTGTTGCTCTAGATTTATAACTGTGCAAAGCTGTGAGGCAAGGAGGGTGAGAACTGGTTTTGGTCTTTTTTTTTGAGACAGAGTCTCCCTATGTAGCCCAGGCTGGCCTTGAACTCATGGTGAACTTCCTGCCTCAGCCTCTCGAATGCTGAGATTATAGGCACGTGCAACCAGACAGCAAGAAGTGTTTTGATGTGGAGGAAGTGGAATGTAATCTATGGGACATTTCTACATATAGGAAAGCACATGGCAGCCCCAAACCAAACACACATACACACACACATACATACACACACCCTCAACAGGTACTGCAGTATGGGATGAATTGCTTTTCACCGCATTTTTCTTCCCTTTAGGATCTGAAGGGAATGAATTTTCTTCCCTATGGGATTGGAAATATACTTGGAATTGATATTTGTCATTAGGAAGAGATAGAGACAGAGATAGAGATGAGAGAGAGAGAGAGAGAGAGAGAGAGAGAGAGAGAGAGAGAGACTTGAGGCCCATCTCCTGTCTCTCAGGCAGGGGTGCCCAGTGATCTGTGCATCTAAATCAGTGGTGGCAAACCTGTGTAACATGTGCCACAATGGGCTGTTTGTATCATGGAAAGCTCTGTTATCGTGTTTTTCTTTTAAGACAGAAGATACTGATGTACGAGTTGTTGTAAACTAAAACCTCAGTATTCAGATTTAATGGCAGTGCTGGCACTCTGTGATAAATACGTGGACTTGGGGCTGCTCTTTGGGCACTGGGTCCCTAAACTGTTCGCCATCACTGGTCTAAGTTAAGAGTTTGTAGGTCCTTGTTTTTCTCCAGTCTTGAACAGGGATTGTATTGAGCCTCATGGTTTGTGGCTGGTCCTGTAAAGGTTCAGAGATGCAGGAGGGAGATAGATGCTAGCTGAATCTTTGGAGTTTAAAGATTTAAAGATAAAGTACTTGGAGAACAGAGCTTTATTGCAACCAGACAGCATGGTACTAAGTTTCTGTAGCTCATGAAATTAAAGAAAGTCTCACTAGAGCTAATCAGATACTTAAAGTGTGGTAAGGCTGTAATTGCATTTAAATGTGTAAAAATTATATTTTTAAGTTTCCAGTGAGGAGCTATTAGAAATGACTGTGCTGGAAATGTGCTACATTAGTTATGGTAAAACTATTTAATGGAATAGTATGTGGTGTTAAATGAATGCAACAGATCCATACATACAGATGTGAAATCCTTTCCAAGTGGAAAAATCAAGGTAAAGGACAGCACAAGTAAGTGTATCAGGTTGAACTCTAGAAGCAGAGGCAGAGACAAGGATTTATTTTAAAAAGAGGCATAAAGAGGTTTATTGGGCAGAATTCTAAAGTATACCCTCAAAGAACTAGAGTTCAAGTGGGGGACAGAGAGAGGAGAGAGGGAGGCATTTCTGGGCTTGAGCTGGGCACATTAGTAGGGGATTTGGGAGTGGAGATCTGTAGAACTTGTAAATCTGTGGAAAGAGGAGATTCAATTTACAGATATAAGGCAATAGGTTTTCTACAGGGGTGATGGGCATCACAGGTGTAGCCACCCATAGAGAAAGGCCTGTTTTATAGGTAAAGGTCATGGATCCATGTTCCCAGGTGAAAAAAGACCCATTTAAAGGTAAAATAGAATGGCTAAGGTCCACTTAGATGAAAGGGAATGGCCTGGACTTACTGTATCTTTAAGGAACTTTGGAATTTTGAATGGGTTCATGTCCTGAACTTTCAGTGTTTATTAAAAGCTCAATTTAAAAATTGTAATTTTCTTGGCTTTTTTCTATCTTTTTTTCCCCCTAATCTTCCTCTTATTTCTCCCTTGAGGAAAAAGGGATATAGAAGGGCTGGATGTCCATCTTCTTATGTCTGCTTCAGACTGGGGTTGGCACTGACCCTACATAACCAGAGATAAAAAATCTTAGCCCGACTGACCTAGAGGAGGCACAGAAAGATAGATTATTTTTTTATTTCATTTTTGGGTACGGGAATCAAACTCAGGACCTTGTGCCTGCCAAGCAGGCGCTGTGGCACTGAGCTGTATACCTTTCCCTAGTTTTTATTATTATTATTTTTTTTTATCAAGGATTCTTGTGCTTCTAGGAGGGCTGCTCCTGGAAGAAGGGGTGGGAACAGGATAGAGGAGGGCAAAAGCTAAGCAAGGAGGGTCTCAGTGGCTATCAGATTTGGCCTGGATTACACCAGTGTTGTCCAACCTTTTGTCCCCCTGTGTGGGCTGCAGCGTGCTGCCACAGCCGGAGAATTCTCTATAGAAAGGGGGACTGCAGAAACTCGAACACCATTAGTCATGCTCCCAGCAGTAGAGAGATGGATGTGCTGGTGTCAGCTGGTCTGGGCAGAGCTGCCAGCAGCACCCCCTGCAGAAAGCACGGTGCTGCTCGTGGGAAAGGATGTAGGTGCACATCTGTCTGCTCCCATGGGCTGTGAACCTTGAGCACAGACAGAACCCTCCAGCTCTTATCCTGGAACCATGGATGCCTAAGCACTTCGTGGCTAGAACTGTATTACAGTATAACTGATTTCTCTTGTAATCCTTTGTATTTGTCTTTACATATCTGAAGCATTCTTCTGGTCTGTAGTCTCCATCAGACAACCAAAAGGTCTGAGGTGTGCACACACAGCACGAAGAGAGCATGGAGACGGTGACAGTGCTTGTCCTGTGGGGGCTGGAGGACGAGGGGGATTCTAGCGAGTTGGTGGCAGGAGCTGGAAAGAGGTTTCTGATTTTCTGTGTATCTTTGGGTCCTACTGAAATTTTTGCCTGTGCGTGGATGACACTGTAAAAAGATTTAGAAAGTGCACTTAAAAGGATTATAGTTTCAGAGAACTGGGGTGGGGCAGGGCAGAAAACACCAAATGTGAGGGAAAGGACCCCTTGAAGGAGCCTGACTTTTCCTGGGTTTCTCTTCCCTCTCATCTCTTGGGTTGCTTTTCCAGTTTTATACCATTTCTCTGATTGCTTGCTTTCCTCTTTGAAAAGTCCTCTCCCATCTCTCTGATGACTCCTTCCAGTCTTGAATCTGCCTTAGCCCTGTGGATGGAAACCTGCATAATAATCTTACTAATTTTTGCCCCAACTCCTTATTGCAAAATGCTCGCAAAATGTGAAGTCATTTCTTAGCACACACACATATACTTGCAAAGTAGATTGCTTTAATTTGCATAGTACTTTTGTGAGCCAAAATCATGCCTTTCAATGGAGAAAATATTTTTATAATGAGAATAAGTTGAGAGGTTGTTCCACATTTAATTATTTGACGTTTGTAATCAGACCAGGTTTGAGGACAACATTTGATGTCTCCTTTATTCACATTTTCCCCTATTTATAAAAAGGTCAGGATTTACTAAATTCTAGCTCTTGGGATTTTAAAATGGATGTGCATTCCCCACCGCTTTTGTTGCCAAGGGAGCACACATCTGCCCTGGAAAACCTTCCTGTGGAGCGATGTCGGCAGAGATAAATGAACGCGGGAATAACAGTGCAATTTGGCTGAGGGTGACATCATCTTTTCTCTGTTGTACATGCCATCCTAGGTAGCAGTAAGCCCACCGCGCTAGCGAATGAATTACAAGGACAGCACACTGACAAGGTAGGATTGAACAAAAAAAAATGGGAAGTAAAATTTACAAAGAAGGGAGCTTTGACTAGATCCAAAGGTTCATAATGTATTTTTTTCTGAAAGGTTGTGATATGATTACCCTATCCTAATTCACCATCATTTTGCATTAGGAGGAAAGATGCAAAGCTTCTTTCTTTTTTGTGTTTTTAATTTTATTGGTACATTTTAGATATACATAATGACAGCATTCATCATAGGGAATTTGTGCCTGCAGATGAGATATCTTGCTGCTTCTTCATCCCTCTTTCCCTACAAAGCTTATTTCTTAATGATTGGTTTGCAATAGATACACATATATATCACCAGAGTATAATAGGGATGTTGTAATTGATTTTAGTCCTTAAAAGGGACATTCAAATACTGGTAAATTAAATGCCTATATAAGTTGAATCCTCTCACTGTGATCCCATATGTCTCACTAGTAGCCCTAGGAGAGGCTTTTCTGGGTTTTGTTTGGATACTGAGAGAAGGATGTCATCATTGTTTATGCCAAGCAGCCTTGCAAAATGGCTTGTGACTGGGGAGAGTTTGTGAATCTATATTTGTTCTAGAGGGGTGGGTCATTACTAATTCATTGCAATTGTTCTTAAGATAACAGTCTTATTGATTTAAAATTTGCATACTCAACTGTATTAGTCACTCTCCTGCCACTGGGGCAAAATACCCAACACCTTCAACTGAAAGGAGAAGATTAATTTATCTCATGGTTCGGGGGATTCAGTCCATGGCCCGCTGGCTCCAAAGCAGAAATGTCATGGTGGAAGGGCATGGTGAAGGTAAACCACTCACCTCATGGCAGCCAGGAAATAGAGAGAGAATGAGGAGCCTGAGACAAGAATGACCCTTTCCAGGTTATTCTCCTCGTGACCTGTCCCTTCCCGCCAGACCCCATCCTGAACAGCACTCAGCTATGATGCAATCACTTTTCAAACACATGAGACATTTTAAATGTAAACTCTGACACCAACTATAGCTTCTTTGTGCCATTTTTTTACAATGTAAGGAGAGCATTCAACTCTTTGCCTTCTGTTGTCCATAAGCATGCATGAATTTCTGCATTGGCACTGAATTGATAATGCCTGGGAGGAATGAGTATTGCAAACAGATTAAGTAAAACAATTAAATTTTAAAGCTGGACTAAGAAGTCATGAAAAGGAAGGAGAAGCAAAAATAGAGGAAAAGGAGAACTACAGAGATAAAATAAATAGTTCATTATTGAAAAGAAAATGTTCTGCTGTTTGAATAAAGATCAGAGAGATTTCACTGTTGCCTCCCCACATGGCCACACCTCTTTTGAACAGCAGGTCCCAAGATCAAGAAGCCAGAAGGAACTAAGACTTTAATTAGTAGTAATGAAAAATTGCAAAGCAAGAACAACAAACTTACAACGAAATTTCATTTCCAAAGCATGTTTGCATATATCAGAAGTGAAATGATGTTTTCACAAATACATAGGATTTATTTGTGGTAGCTATGTTTTGTGGCCTAGGGAACAAATGGTTCATTGAAACAGAAATTGACTGATCTGGTTTCAAAGAATTCTATTATATGAATAAATTTTATAAAACAGATGGGATCAGAAGTCCCTGAACACAGAACAGGAATATCAGGTAATGAAAACGTTTTTTGGTACAGTAACATGTTTTAAAATTATTAGTATACAAGAAGCTCTAGCAGGAATAGAAGAAGATATAAGGAGGAACAAAACTGTTTTACTGGTAGACCACTGTACTTTCCAAAATTGACCTCACTGAAGCTTGGTAGCAACTATTGTTCTCATTCTAATGATGAAAACACACTTCCAAGAAAGATGTGCTACAAGTGACAGAAAACTCAAATCAGCTTCAGCAGTGAAAAGCATGTCACTCTCTCTCTCTCTCTCTCTCTCTCTCTCTCTCTCTCTCTCTGAGCTAACAGAATTGAAAAGTCCAGGGCTAGCATAGGCTTTTGGTATGCCTTGAAAAAGATGCTCCATTTGACACCTTCAGGGCCATTTTTCTTCACATCTTCCGGTTCTGTTTCTACCTAGCATAGTAACTTGGGCTGGGAAGGAGACAATGGTTTCTGAGCTGGACACATGGAGTGGGGTGGGTTGGGGGTGTCTTCCCAAGATGACACAATTAGAAAGATTTAAGTCAAGGCGAGAGCCCAGTTCCTCCAAATCTTGACCAGATCTACATAGGAAATGAAACTGGGAAATAAGACGAGGAATCTCCCAGGACCTGCTGTTTCAGTTGGAACACAGGTGAGGAGAGAGGGAGAAGGAGGCAGTCCGCAGAGCCGGGCGGCCTTAGAGAGGGCGCTCTCCTGTGAATCCCTGATGGACAGACTCGGCCCATCCCTTTTTGTCATGTGTGTCATATGCACCACGTATGTGGTAACAGTTCTCTCTGTAACTATGTTCCTGGGAACATCCTGGTTTGCTGGATCTCACTCTAGCCTACATCCAACTGCATATCTTCAGTTGTGGCTGCATTTTAAGAAAGACCTCTCCACCCAAATGCTGCCTCTCATTCTGCCCTCCTCGCCAGACAGAAAGACCCTGGTATCATTCCTTTGGGGTGTTGCTGGCCTAACTTCTTGTCTGCTTTGTTTAGAGTTCTGAATTCTCAATTTCTAATAGGTAAAACACACCCAGATCAAAATAAGTTTCATTAGGATAGCATTCAACCAAGACAGTGGTTCCCACATGGCAGCCCTCAGATTACTGGCTTAGGCATACCAAAGCATGTATTTTGCCACTGGGCCCCAGCCTACTTGCATTAAAAATACCTTGAGGAAATAAAAAGAAAACAGATATCATTTTGTTTCTAAAAGAAATTTGTAGAATTAAAATGTGCTAGGCCAGGTGCCATTTTAAAAATTATATCCTTGACTGCACTTTCAGTTCCTTTCATAGTTCTTGATCTATTCACAATTACTGAGGTCAGTACTCTATGAAAAGCACTGTTATGAGAACATATCTGTTATTTCACACATTCACCTAAAAGATTAACATACAGTAAGCCACACTGATACATGGAAGGTGTGAGCTCAGCCTCACAGCACTTTCCAGTGCCGCTTCACTGAGGAACAGGGCTAACGGTGAACTAGCGTGACAGGTTCTGGCCCAGTGTGAATTTCTTTCCGCAGGAATTGCTTTGTTCTTGTCTCAGCCTTTCCTTGCTTCTTGGGCCTAACTGGTAAGTTCTGATCTTTGTGTATACAGTCTCTAAGTACTGAGTTTTCCTTTACTGATTTTGTGGAGGGCTCCCTCATAAAGCAGCAAGCACTGACCTCGGCTATGCAAAGCATCTTACCTCCCCAAAAAGCGAAAGCTCTGGGTCTTCAGCTCTTTCCTGCTCTTTCTGCAAGGTCAGCCTTCATCCGCCTGCTCAGTGTGGCCATGGCAGATTATTCTGTCCATCACCTCCTATTTTGTTCTTCTCCCTTCCCTGAATTTCTTTCAGTGATACAAGTTCTTTCTGGTTGAAGTTAATTTTAAACAGTTTACTTTAACTGAAGCTGCAATTAAAACAGTTTGTTGTGGGCAGAGATACAAATGCTATGTTTTCTGGCTATAATATCCAATGTTGGGGCTGGGGATATAGCTCAGTGGAATAAGCGCTTGCCTAGCAAGCGCAGGGTCCTGAGTTCGATCCCCAGTACCACACACACAAAAAAAATATATATCCAATGTCCTCTTTCTCCCCATATCACCAAATAATAACTTTTGGTCTTAGTGTTTTATCCTTTGTGCCAGGGTTTTTAAAGTGTCTTACACGAACAGTTTGGTGGTACATTAAATTTGGAAGATGCTGGATTAGAGTCATATGAGCTCTTTTCCTGACCATTTTTCCAGGAACTTGGCTGGAATGTTAACATGCATTATAAATCTCCAAGTGGGTGATAGTGTTCTGAAAAAGTAAGGTGGGAACTGCTTCCCCTTCCTTGCTCTGTTTAGCTAGCCTTGATATCATACAACCTGAATGAGAATGGGCTGCATAAGAATGAGTATGCCAATCTCAGCATACTCTTACATCCTAATGAAACCCAGGTCTAGCTAAATAACAGCTCCATCCCCAAAGCAATGTGTGCTGGTCAAGACAGATAACTTTGGCAGAGGAAGCAAAAGGGTAACTATGCTACCCAACACAGTCTTTACAGATCTTTCTTCCCAAAGTTTCCTTGTCTCTAGCTGTTCCTCCACTTTTCTCTACAGCCCTTTTTTCTGCATACACCAGGCTTTCGATTTTGCATCTTGCCTTCCAGATCTGTTATATTCCTTTAAGATGACTTCTGTGCCCTTTCTCAGGCAAATTAACTCAACCTCTCTGGAGCTCTTCCAGTTTTCTATATTACTCAATGTTGAGATCATTACAACAGTTTCCCAAAACTAGATGGATAGATTCTTCCTCAGAAGACAGGGGAGCAGGGAGGAGGCCATTCTGGAGGTTTTGGAGGCAACATATGTAGTACCCCTCTTTTCTGGGTAATAAAACACTGATGAATATCAAAACGACAGCTTTATTTCTCTGAGGGATAACTGGAGAATGAATCTGCACTTATTCAGAGATCTCAAGATGATATGGATCAGTCCAATAAGGGTGGCAACTTACTGAAGGTGGAAGGGAATGGCTGTGTCCTGGGGAAGTACCATTCTGAAAGGAAGGTCCAGTCCCTGGAGGGAGCTCAGACTTACGTGCTGTTTTCTCTGCCTGTTTCATCTTTTCCCATAGGTGTCTCATCATTTTCTCTATGCCAGACAGAAACCACAGCTTTGTCTTAAATATTTATTCACAGTATTATAGGCCTGGCCTCATCTGTCTGTGACAGTAGGCAGGGTCCTCCCACACTTGTGAAGTACTCAAATTGCACAAAGCCTGTCTTTTCCTAGCACTATAAGTCTTCTCCTTAATATTGTAGAAATCTGCCCATGGCCTTCACATGAAATGTCATCCATGCAGAGCTGTACTTGGTTTTAGAAAGTTATATTTGCTTTCCTTCTCAGGAACTTGTTGGCTTTGCAGGAAGTTTCTATATTCCTGTTATTCCACAGGATTCTTCCACTTTAAATCCACCCCTACCTGTCTATCTACTGATACGGCTTGTTAATGGTTGGCTGTAGCCTGCTGGTGTAGAGTGCTTGCATGGTAGGCCTGTGTTTCATATTTTAATTAAAATGTTTTCCTGAAGCATGAATTGCTTCTGACCTTACCTGAGAAGCCTCTCAAACCAGCATGTGCATGTCACATTTTGCCTTTGAGGGTTGGGAGTGCTGACTAAAGCTGTGTGACTATCTTTGGTAGTCTCCTGTTTTTGACACACATTTTCTCTAGACTTCTCTAGTCACTGAAGCCCTCTATGAACTCTGAAGACACAGAAGGTAAAATCAGGAGTAGCCTGTTTTTCTGGTATTCCCATTTCTGCTACTTTTCCAATGAGCAGAAGTATAGTGGCCTGGAGACACAGCTTGGTTTCAGGGGTCTGTAGTCTTTGTCACATTAATGTGAAGAGCTGTGTGTAGAATCCTTGGGCTCTTTTGTCCCTCAAGGTAGGAGACAGACACTATGCTGCAGGTGTTGTTGTGGGGGTTTTTACCTTCTGTTTTGTTTTATCTGAGGTGCATACAGATCACAGGAATTGAACAGGACAGTTTTTAAGGCTCATGGGTTATAATAAGCCTGAGTCTGTGGCACGTGCTGATCCTCATATGCATCTGGTTCCACACTGAGGATTTCTCCTTAATTGAAAGGGGGAGATGCTCCATTAAGCCTACTTAACTTTTAAGCTGCCTCTTTGACTGCGTGCCTTTCCCTAAGGTCCAATTTCAGTCTCCATTCTTTGGTGAAGCCTTTCTTGGCCACCAAAGCTCATAGTAATCTTGTCATCTCAGTGGCGGTTATTGAATTAGCCTCGGGGGCTGGGGATATAGCTCAGTGGAATAAGCGCTTGCCTAGCAAGCGCAGGGTCCTGAGTTCAATCCCCAGTACCACACACACACAAAAAAGAATTAGCCTCATTGAACACCTGTATTGTGCTAGGAGATGGGCTGAAGAATGTAGACTGACAAAGATGAATAACAAACTTGAAGGATGTACTATTTTCAGGAACAGTAATAGTCTTTACTCTCTTTACTATTCAATGCAGTCAATGAAACAGCTCCTAGGCAAAGGAGGGGTGGGTGGGGCATCATTCACATCTTGTAGTGTCTGAATGCTGCCCTCTAGAGGGCTGGAGGTACATGTAGCTGGGCACGGTACCCAGGTCTTGCACTTGCCAGCCAAGTGCTCTACCACTGAGCTATACCACAGGCCCTAGGATTATATTTTTACAGCTTCTGTAGTCTTTTGCATAGAATTTTTAGCATACTGTTTTCTCTTTAATCAAGATTCAGGAAATACTTAATTGAGTTATTGAAATAGGTTTCCTGGTGAGATTATTAAATTAATTTGTACACTATTGGGGGAGCAGCTGGATCCTGATTCCTTATCCATCACCGTGAGGGAGTGGAGGGTAAGCTGGAGAGCCTACTTTTATAAACTCTCCAGGTGATTACCTTCAGAACATTTAAAGAGTGTTGCCTTAAGATTTTGGCATGTGAATATCAGGAACCAGGTTGACTGACATAAAACTCTTTAGCATACCATAAATAGCCATAAAAGTGATGTTAAAGGCAGGGCCCATCAGCAATATCTATAGAATTGAATACAACTCTAAAACTTAAGTAGAACAAAATTAATAAGAATTAAAAAGGAATAGAAAGACTAGTTAAATGATGATGTTTCTGTTACCTATTGCTGTCTGACATACAAGGCAAAGACTAGATGGCTGGAAACATTATTTCTTATGTGTAGGTTGGCTGGGCTGAGGTGCTTTCTCAGCTCTGTGTGATGTAGCTGGGGTCATTCATGCAGGTGCCTTTTGCTGGGAGTTTGGCTGCAGTGGGAACATCCAAGATAGCCTCATATTGTCCAGGCATTTTTCTTTGTGATGTCTCTTCCTCCAGTTTCCCAACCTTAGTTTTTGTGGTATGACAATTGGCTACAATTTTCTTAAGGTCTGGGCTTAGAAGTCCCAGAACATCATCGCTGCTTTATCTTATTAGACCAGGTAAATGTCAGGGCCAGCCCAGATTTGATGGGAAGAAAATTGAATTTATCTCTCCTTACTAAGGAGTGTATAGAAGAAGGGGAGGAATTGGTGGTGGACATATGTAGGTACCATCTACTGTACACAGAGTCATACCTGGGACATTCAGGAAGAAGTGATTGTACGTCTGGGCCATCTATACCCCAGCCTAGAAGCAGCTATAGGGTCCATATGGTGGAATTATATTCAGTAATGGAAAGAAAAAATATATACTGCAAAATGTATGAACCCCAAACACATCACACTAAGTGAAATGAACCAGATGCAAAGCATCACATCTTTGCTGTATGAAAATCCCAGAAAGGCAACTCTAAGGAGACAAAAAGTTGAAGAGTGGTTGCCTAGGGTTAGAGGTAGCCCTGGGTTTTCATTGTAAGTGAGCTTAAGAGATATTATTGGGGTGATAAAAGTACTGTAAAGCTAGATTGTGCAGATGGTTACAAATTCAGCCAGTTTACTAAAATTATTAAGTTGTACACTTGGAGTGAATCTTATAGCATATATATTAAATTTCAGTGTTGCTGTTAATACAGGGTGGTTGCCTTTAATTTAAAAGACATGTTCCTGAAGATCTTGTGTAATTCAAATCTTGCACATCTTAATTTTCCCACAGGCCTAAGTGTAAAGCATCAAGGATGTACTCTCAAAACTCCATACCGGGCTGGAGGTACAGCTCAGTGGGGTAAGTGCTTGCTGCTAAGCACTAAGGCCCTGAGTTCGATCCCCGGTCCCGGGGAAAAAAAAAAGGAACGGATGTTTCCTTCTTTCGTTTTGTCTACGGCCATACCACCCTGAACGCGCCCGATCTCGTCTGATCTCGGAAGCTAAGCAGGGTCGGGCCTGGTTAGTACTTGGATGGGGGAAAACTCCATACCAATTGCTGTCTATTTTTGCTTTAGCTGCCTTTTGTTTTCCAGCTTTGTGTCATTTACACAGTGCTCCCTCCTAATTTAAAAATAGAGCACAACCAGGACTGATACCTGGCTTTCCTCATAACTTTCTGTCACATCTAACTTCTAGTTCTAAACTGTTGACTGTCTAGCATATTTTTTTTAGCAGGAGGGCAACACT
The DNA here is from genome assembly GCA_004027595.1 of Dinomys branickii. Lineage (NCBI taxonomy): Eukaryota > Metazoa > Chordata > Mammalia > Rodentia > Dinomyidae > Dinomys > Dinomys branickii. Next base: position 21,806 of record PVLD010014574.1, on the reverse strand, counting down.
TACATTCATACCTGGATGACAGTTATAGACTATTTAAAAGATTCTGAATTTTTTTTTTAAGATTCTGAATCTTTAAAGTGCCTGTAATCTCAGCCCTCAGGAGGCTGAGGCAGGAAGATCATTGTAAGTTGGAGACCAGCCTCAGCTACAAAGTGAGCTCAAGGCCAGCCTGAACTGCAAACTCAAAAAGTTAAAAAAAAAACAAAAAAACCCAAAAAAAACCCTTTAAATTATTTCTTTGGTTGTATTGTCGGGTTAATAATATCCCTTAGTTATCATGGGCTGATCAGGTCCACAATCTCCTGAACAAGTGTACGATGAAGGCTAAATAAAAAGAGGTGAATGGAATGATTTCAGGGCTCCAGGAGGATCAAAGCCCTCTCACAGAAGTCAAGATTCTCTCAGGGCTAAGATCAAGACCTTTTTCATCCCCTCCCTTTTCCCACCCTGCCCCTGCCCTCCATCTCTTGGTCCCGTTCCCATATACAAAAGATCTCTCTCCATGTTACCTTTGTCTGTGTCTTATTTTGCTCTTCAGTTTATTTATACTTTGAGTTTCTCATACAAGAGAAATCATACAATATTTAGTCTTATGTGTCTGATTTATTTCATCTAACATTATGAATTCAAAGTGCACCTATTGTCCTACAAATGTCTCAAATTTATCTTTCTTTATGGCAGAGTAGTACTCCATTGTGTATAAATATCACATTTTCTTCATTCATCTGCTGATAGACATATAGGCTGATTCCAAGAGTTAACTATTATGAATTGTACTGCTATAGACATGGGTATGCATGTAACACTGTAATATGATGTCTTTAATTTTTTGGGGGAAAGATACTTAGAAGAAGAATAGCTGGGTAGAATGGGATTTCTATTTTTAGTTTTCTGAGGAATCACCATATTGATATCCACAGTGGTTGTACTAGCTTACATTCTCACTAACAATGAAGTAGAGGGTTCCTGTGTCCCTACAGCCTCTCTAGTATTTGTTATTGATTTTGTGAGAGAAACCAATTTTTCTGGAGTGAAGTGGAATCTTGGTATTCTTTTAGTTTGGATTTCTCTAATGGCCAGGCATATTGAACAATTTTTCATGTATTTGACCATTTGTAATTCTTTTCTGAAGTGTCTATTTCAGTTGCCCAGTTTTTGACTGAGTCTTTTATTTGGGTGAACTTAATTTTTTGTTTTTCATATTTATTCTAGATATTAGTCCTCTGTCCATGGAGTAGGTGGCGACATTTTTTTCCATTCTGTAGGTTGTCTCTTCATACTAGTGGCTCTTTCTTTTGCTGTGCAGGAACTTTTTAATTTGATATAATTCCATTTGTTGATTCTTGATGTATTTCTTGTGCAATTAATGTTCTATTCAGAAAGTCCTTGTCAATGCCTATATCTTCAAGAGTTTTGCCTTTAAAAACATCTTCTAGCAGATTAAGTGTCTTTGTTTTAATATCTAGGTCTTTGATCCATTTTAATCCAGGGTCTTTTGATCCCTGTTATTTCAGGGCGTGGTGATAAATATTGGTCTAGATTCAGTCTTCCTCATGTAGATGGCCAGTTTTCCCAGTGCCACTTATTAAAGAGGCTGGCTTTTCCTCCAGTATGTTTTTGGCTCTTTTGTCAAAGATCATATGGTTGCATGTTCCTGGGATCGTGCCTGCATCCTCTGTTCCATTCCTCCATGTGTACCATGCCATTGTATCACTGTAGCTTTGTAAAATACACTGTAGCTTTGTAACTTGAAATCTGATATTGTGTTGGCATTGCTTTTGCTATTTAGGCTCTCTTCTGGTGGCATATGAATTTTAGGATTTTTTTTTCTAGTTCTGTGAGGAATGCTATTAGTATTTTGATTGGGATTACATTAAATAACTCAATATGAATGATCTCGATTCCTTAATCAAAAAACACAGATTGGCAGATTTGATCAAACAATAAAACCTAATGGTATGTTGCAAGAAACACATTTCATTCAAAAAGAAATTCGTAGACTACAAATCAAAGGATAGAAAACAATATTGCATGCAACAGGAGGCCCCAAACAACTAGGCCCCAAACTAGGTGTCCTGTTTTCAGACTAGGGAGACTTCAAGCCAGAACTGATCAGAAGAGGGAAGGAAAGTCATTATGTAATGGTTAAGAGAACAATTCAACAGGAGGAAATAATAATTGTAAATACATATGCACTGAATACTAGCACAAGCTATTTCATAAAATAAGCACTACTGGTCATAAAAGATCAGATAAACATCAACACAGTTATAGTGGGGAGCCTTAATACAATACCCTACTGTCACAAATAGATTAGCTAGACAAAATATCAGTAAAGAAATACCCAGATTTCACCACATCTTTGAATACATGGACTTAATAGATTGTCTACAGAATGTCTCACCCAACAACAACAAAATACACATCTCAACAGCACAAGGAACTTCTCCCAAGGTTTTAAATCTTAACAATACTTAAATTTAAAACGAGAGCACATTAGCTGCCAAGACCACTGGCTAAAGTTTGGATACATATGCACAGGCGCACCTGCTCATTAAAAATGGTGGGTATCTCTGTAACCAGTTGTGTTAGCTTTCTGTCACTGTGACAAAATTCCCAAGATAGACAATTTAATGAGAGGAAAGATTTATTCAGGCCCAGTTTCAGAGGTTTCATTCCACTGTTCCTTGGCCTAATTGCTTTTAAGTTTGCGGTGAGGGAGAATATCATGGTGGGAAAACACTGAGGAAAGCTGCTCCCCTCAGGGCAGATAGGAGGTAGAGTGGTAGAGGAAGGGGTCAGAGTCCCCAAGTACTCTTCACGGCCTGCTTCCTCCCGCGGCGTGCCATTTTTCCCACCTCCCAACAGCGCCGCCAGCTGGAGACCCAGCCTTCAACACAGGAGCTTTTGGAGGACATTTAAGGTATACATTATAGCACAGTTAAAGTGACATCTTTTCATGTATTAGCAAAAACATAGTTTACAAGTCTCTGAGCTCGCCCACCTTGAAAATTTCCAGGTTTTGACAAATTTTGACATTTAAGGAAATTCATATTATTTTAAATTTTGCTCACAACGTGAGATTTTATTATTATTCATTTGTGTACTGCCCTATTTGAAATAACTTGATTTCATATGAGATGCACTGTGTTCCAGAGGTGGTGATGGAGAGACCTTGCCCCCCCTCCCCCACCTCCCCCTGCTGCTGTGGTGGGAAAACCTCAGCATTTCACCTGTGCCTTCCAGGTGGCTCACAGCCTTTTTGTATTTGTCTCAATTCAATTTGTAAGGAGTTTGTGTTCTGCGAATTTGCATTGTTTCAAGTTAGACTCAATAAGTTTAAATACCAAGTGAAATTCTGTCTGATCCATTCAGCCTCTGGATCTTGTCAGAAACTCCAAAATTGGCTTGGATTTTCTTCCAGGATTTATGAATCTGGGCTGAGGTAGAGGTTCATAAAGTGAACCAGCCAGAGTCACTTAGTCTGGGATTTCAAAAGAAGCATTTTGTGCATTTCTTTCTACAGACAGAGCATGTTGTCATTGTCTACTGGATTTATGTCCTGTTCTCCCTAAATGACCTCACTAGCCAGTTTGGATCATCATATCTTCATTGATATTATTGGGTGAATTGTCCTCTGCACCTCATTAACTTCATATGATGAAGTCCTAATTCCTATTACCCCAGAATATGACCTTATTTGGAGATGGGGTCTTGACATAAGTGGTAAAGTTAAAATGAAGTCATTGGATTAGGGTGGGACCTAATCCAGTATGATTGGTATGTTCATAACAAAGGGAAATTTGAGCATAGATACATACCCAGGGGGAAACCACATGACTGGGCAGAGAATAGAGTGATGTGTCTGCTGGCCAAAGGGTGCCAACAACGGATGGCAAACCACTAGAGACAGGCAGGGAAAGATTCTTCCTCCCAGCCCTTGAAAGGTACCAACTTTGCTGGTCCTTTGGTCTTGAACTTTTACTTCCCTTAACATAAAGGGAAATGGAAGCTAAAAGATTAACCCAAGGTCAGACAGTTCCTTTCCTTGGGTAACACAAAGACAAAGCTCTCTCTATTCCCAGAAGAGTCCTCTTGTGCTTCCATGCTGTGGGGGAGCTCAAGTCTCAAACTGAGGAGCAGGTGAATATAACTCTTCAGGTTAACTGCTATTTTATATTTCTATACTTTGCTACTTGATTAACAAACACCAATGATATTTGTTGAACATTTCTAGCTACTATTGTGTAATGTATCGTTCTTGTAAAACAGCAATTTAATCACTCTTACAGAACTGTGGTCAGGAATTCAGAAAGGGTATAATCAACACAATGAGTTCATCTTATCTTTGCTCCAAGTATCTGGAGCCTGAGTTGGGAAGAAGACTGGGGTCAGTTTGATGGGGTCTGAAACCATCCAAGGCTCTTTCACTCCAGTGTTTATAGGAGTCTGTGTTGATGCTCACATTACATATTGGCTGAGACCTCAACTGGAACCTCAGCAGATAGTGTCAGCTGGAACATTGAGCACTGACCTCTTTCATTGCCATTTTCTTTTTTTTTTTTTTTTTTTTTTTTTTGGCGGTACTGGGGATTGAACTCAGGACCCTGCGCCTGCTAGGCAGGCGCTTATTCCACTGAGCTATATCCCCAGCCCAGAGCACTGACCTCTTGACAGCTGAGTTTCCCCATAGTACAGAGCCAGCTCCAAGAGCAGCATCCCAAGGGATCCAGACAGAAGCTGTGAACTTTCTATGAACTGGTCTTGGAAGTACATAGTGTCACTTCCACCAAAAGTCACAAGCCCTCCCAGCTTCAAGAGAGGAAAAGTAGGTCACTGTATTCAATGAAAATAGAGTTAAAATCACACTGAGGGCATGTAGGATGTGAGGAACATTTGTGGCTACTTTTGAAAAATAAAACCTGCCCCAAGGACCTTGAAGTGACGCTTTCTATTTATTTGTGTTGCTCTCAACTTGTTTTCATAGCTCTTGTGAAAGGATGTACTTAAAAAATATAATTGCATCTCTTTTTTTCTCTGGATTTAAAAAAAATTATGGCTTATTTGACGTTATATCCCAATGCATAGATGCAGAAAGATTGAACTAATCCTGGTTTCAGTACTAATTGCATTTGTTTGTTTTTCAGCACTGGGATCAAACCTAGGGCCTTGTGAATGCTGAGCAGATTCTCTACCACTGAATCTCAAGCCTTTACTACTCACTTTATGACATGGGACCAATTACTTCACTTGATTTCATTCTGTGATCTCTAATAGAACCTACATTATCTGGTCGTTGTGAGGATTGAATATATTCCTGAAAGTAAAGCAATTAGCTTGATGTCTGGTTCACAGTTAGTCTCCATAAATAATAACTTCCACTGTTGTCATCATTATGGCCAAAGCATGAATGGCTTATATGATTTTTTTCTCCATATCAAATATAAGGGGTGGCTTGACCTAGTGCTGTTATTAAGAGAGCCTCCTACCCTAGTACTAGAGATTGAATTCAGGGACTTAGTCATGCTAGGCAAGGGCTGTGCCACTGAGATGTATATCAGCTGCACCTAGTGCTGCTATTTTATTTGATTAATTAATTAATTAAATTTTTTTGATCCAGGATCTTGCTCTGTAGTTTAGGTTGGGCTTGAATTTACTATGTAGCCCAGACCGGTCTTGGACTCATGGCGATCCTCCTGCCTCAGCCTGCTGAGTCCTGGGATTACAGGCATGTGCCACCACACTGTGCTAGTGCTGTTATTTAGAAAAATTCTCAATATTGCATAACCTTAAAAATTCAAATAATCTTAAGGGAAGAAGATGTAGGATAATACAGAGATGTAGGAAAATAAAAAGCTGATCAAAAAGGTGGAGGAATAAATTTAACTACAAGTTGAGGGACAGTGTGTAGAATTGGTATGATGAGGTTCTCCCAAAACCTAACTGGAAAGGAGTCTGGTGAATCTGAAACTGAAAAATGGGGTTTTGAAGGGTTGATATTATATTGAAATACCCAGGGATGCTGCCTGGGACTACCATTCCCATCCTACCACCTCCCGGCTCTCGGAGATTCAAGCAAACTCAGTTCAGACCCATCCATCGCTCTTTCTGCATGTTCTTGCTTTTATAAAGCTGGGATCCTGAGTCTCCACTCTCATGTTTTTCTATGTCCATCTACATTTTATCTTTTACATCAATGGAGCAAAACACTGCTATTTCCACCTTTTATAAGGAACTGAATCCCACAGAGAATACTTTTCTCGATTTTTATGGGTCTATTCAATACTGAGGCTGTGGGGGAAAAGGTTCACTTTACAGAGCATTTAACCACCTGCTCCTGTCTCACCTGCTCTTGTCGCCTCTTCAGCCTCCTTCTTTGCCTCTTGCAAGGCTGAACTCTGGATATCAGACCTTCCTAGGACTTGGTCAGCGCCCTAGGAAGTGTGGTCCAATTTACTAGCTAGAGAGAAGAATAAGTATAAAAAAAATATAAACAAAGACTCTGGAAGAATCAAAACACAATCTTCACACAAATGAAATTTCATGTTGTTTAGCTGTGGAAATGCAGTTTGACTGGAGTCTGCTGAAACAAGATCACATTTCATCCTGAAAATAGTTTTCTGAAGGAGCTACTGTTACTATACCCCTATGTTACAGATGAGAGGACTGAGGCAAAATAAGTAGTCAAAGTTTCTTGATGACATATTGAACTATGAAACCTGTGCCCTTACTTCTCATTCTGTGCCAGATCATTTGATCACTTTTTTTTTTTTTTGATGCTGGCCTACAAAGTTAGCAGAGTTGCATGATTTTACAGAAGAGTTGTTTATATTCTCTGATCTTCAAAGGTCTTTTAGAGAGAGGTACCTATGATCTTCTTCATGGATGAATTGATGTGCTCCCAATTTTGCCTTCTCAAAGTGTTTTTTACTTACTATTTAAAACTATTTTAATAGAGAAGTCGCCAGTGTGCAAGAGTTAATGAACCAATATACCATAAAAGATGTTCATTAGGAAGATGAGACCTCCCTAGTTTTTGGGCAATCATTCGATGATATTTCCGATTAATGATTTCATTTGGGCCATTTCAGTGTTCAGTGGTCTTCATTTGTTAGTGTTGATTATAAGATGCCATGCCTCGCTGGAACCTGATTCCTTTTGACCAACAAATGTGAATTAAAATAAATAGAAATGTCATTAGCATCCCCATGTCATGAAAGATAATAGAACCATCCTCATGCATTCAGTTTATTAAAATTTGCTAAAGTGTGAAATGTGTAGGACAAGTAATGATGCTTTAATCTTTTACCAAGGTAACAATTGAAAGCTGATTGATTTCATTCAGTAATTATAAAATCAGAATGATGGAAATTGTAATCAAGTAGGATTCATTCTCCTACTTTGTCACTCCTCCATGCAAGATAAAATTCTCATTTGCATCATCTCTTTTATCTGAAAAGAAATCAAACTTCTATTTGCTTCACTAAATCCCCGAGGTAGATAATAGCCTTTCCTGCTTCTGAGAGGGATGGGGAGACAGTCGCTGCCTACTAATAGCTGAGGAGACTCGGACAGCCCTCCTTGAAGTCTGAGTTGCTTGGAGTTGCTCTGTTGCTCTGGGAGGAAAAGAGAGAAGGTGCCCCAAACCCGCTCTACTGGGGTCTAAAGACTCAAACTCGAACATTCCCCCAACCTCTGTATGGCTCCCCAGTGAGGCCAGCCTTACATATGCTGATCTTGGCTTAGGTAAGACATCTAGGGTGCATGTAGCTGACCCGACATTACTCATGCAGTCAATTCACTTGTTTTATAGAGAACTGGTGGAAACTCTCTTTGTTCTGTAAGGGTGGTGAGAATCCTAGTTTTTTGTCTTTAAGAAGAGACAGGAGAATCACCATTAGCTTGTGGACATTTGTCAGGCTGGTTATAAAGAGTGGGAAGAACTGGAGAGTGTGGGCAAAAAAGGAGAGGGCTCCAGTCCTTGGTGTTTAGGCCTAAGACCTAGAATTTCAAATCTTGGAAGAGAAGGCTGGAAGAATCAGGATTTGCCAACAGCCTTGATGACTTATATCCGCTATCTGGAGAGCTTGTTGGGTGCTTTGGTGATACAGGCTGGAGAGTAGATCATGTCTAGCTGCCGTTGTTACATAAACCAGAATGTACGATCAGCTGACTTGCTGGGAAAACAGAATTCGTCAGGGAAAGTTTTTGTCACTGTATGTGACTCCTCCTTGTCCTTAGTCAGGTCTGGTGCCTGTTGTATGCTGTCAAAGGACCCTGTGCTTTTCCCTCCTAACATTTCACATGATCATGCTTGTGGGAATATTTGGTTACCACCCATCCTCCCATCATTAGACTGAAAGCTTTATGAAGGCAGGGATTGAATGTGTGTGTACTTCTAGTGTAGTTGGATAAATATTCTTGGCACCTTCTCTCTTTTCTTCTCAAGGAACCTGACCGACATAAAAGTTGGTATTGTTTTTCTTAGAAACCATTTTTTCTACTTTCTGTATGAAGATGTCCACCTGCATCTTGAATGTTCACATTCTCATTCTACAGCCATAATGATTAAATGTCTAGAGGACTTGTTTATGCAGTGGTTAAGATGTGACCCTATAACACACCTTGCAAATTAATAAGGAAATATTTCCATTCTCAAAGGACTTGGGTGGGGTAAAGACTTTTCTTTGATTTGGTTGAGAGTGTGAAAATGGAGACCAAAGAAGGTCTTCCCATGGCTCAGCTACATGAGAATGTTGGGGTGATTCTGCTTTTTGGTTATACAAATATTTACATTTTTTGTTTTATTACAGTTACTAACCTTCTAACAGATTTCCTGTAGTGGTAGAGCACTGTGAAGACATTGCTGTTTTTGGAGCCAGATAGATTTGGGTTTGGGTCTTGGCTCAGACACTGTGAGGCCTCTCATCTGTAAACTGGGATGATTGTGCTTGTGTTGTAGGGTTCCCGGTGGGTTGGAGATTCTGGAGATAACATCTTGTACAGTGCCTGATGTACTATCAGGGCTCTGTGGTCAGTTATAGTGAGGATTATTACTGCCAAAGTTCAAAAAGTGAAAACTGGTGGCCACAGACGTCAGATAATATACTTTGACGATCCACAGCAAGCTGTAAGACTGTGCTCAGGAGAAATAGATGTTCTTTTGAGCTCCTTGTGGAGGCAGACTTTGGGGAGTGCTGGAGAAAGCTTCAGGTCAGCATCATATGGGCACCGACAAGGTGGCAATCAGGTTAGTGTCATATTAGGATCACCAGGAGCGTGGTCAAAAAAGACTTGAGGTTTAGGTCTCCCATGATACCAGTTAAATGTAAATTTTTAAGGACCAGGGTGAGGCATTTATATGTAAAACATCTCTAGGTGATTTGAATGTCTTAGGTTGAAAACTCGCCGTTGTCCCGGATTTCTCATTAATAGTCACGTTATAAAATCTCAGGAGCTTACATGAAGAGTGACAGGACGGAGAAGGGTTGTAAGGCGTACAAAGGCTCCTATCTCTGCTGCTTTGGTCCATCTGGTTGAGGTCCTCACTCTGCGAAATAGGCCTTTTGGCAGCATCGTCTGGAATAGGGAACTCCTTGTTTTTTTGAATCACCACAATCCCATAGGGAATGAGATGATGGGTTCTGGGAATGAGATGTCAAGATATGTCATTTTAAATGCTGAGATTTTAGGAAAGGCTCTCCTTAGAGTGCCTCCCTCGGGCCTGATGAGTGGCAGCTTTACATCCAGCACTTAGCTGCCCATCCCACCGGGCTATCCTCCCTCTGATCTCAGAGTGCTGAAGACACTTTATTGGCAGAGGCCACATTCAAAACATGCCTCTGTAATGAGGTGCCTGAGAGTCATCCCTACAGAGGAGAACACCCCCCTGTGGGGGGGCTCCTGTCACGTGTGCGCATGGCACTCCTTCCACAGCCCCTACAGGGCAAGCAGGGCCACAGCGGACGGAGCTGCAGACCCTCAGGAGATGCACCCCGAGGAACTGGGGCTCAGCAGGGCCACTCCGAGGGTGCCGGGGTGAGATGCTGTGTAACCACAAAGCCTGTCCTTAGTGAGCTCCTCCTGCGGGTGAGGGCTCTCCCCGCCTTATATGATCCCCCACCTCCTTTATTCTTGTGTTTCTTTGGTTTCCTCTTTCTCTTTTCCTTCTCTCCCTAGCTTCCTCCAGAGTCCATCTTCTCTCATCCCCTGCCCTGTTTTTCTTTTTGATTTTGTTGTCTCAAGTTTTATGTCTTTCAGCCTTTGTTTTGCCTTGACTGAGGCTCTCTGATTAGAAATGATGGTCAATTCTTCTTGGATTCAAGCAACCATTTCCAGTGAATCAGATGACTGGTAATGTTTGTGATTTACAGTTAAAAATGTAAAACATTAGGTGAAGAGTAGGAAAAAATTAATAGGAAATCAGATAAAAAAGGAAACCAAAAGTTCACCATTTCTGATGATGGTGATCATCTTTCCCAAAGTCCTCATGGAGGGAGCGGCTGATGCTGCACAGGGGACAAGACTGTAGTGTGGAAATCCACTGGAAGGAAAGTTCTTGTGGCATCTCAGCAGGAGGACATTTCCATCAACAGGATGATAGCTATTGCCTGTCTGGTTGGGTTTTTTAATCTTGTTCATCATTCAAATTTGAAATCCTGAGGATTTGATCAGAAAATATTTCCCTCCATTTGTATGACATCTTATATTTGGGATAATACCTTCTCCCCACACAGTTTAGAATATAAAAATGTATTATAGGGGAATGGATCTTTCCCTCAGATATTACCAAGCCAATCCCTATAAAAGCAGAGAAAGGGTAAAATGTAGAATCTGAATATATTTTTTTGAATATCTTTTTGGTCTTCTTAACCTTCCTGGAATAGGTATATTATCATGATATAATTTAGAGGGACAAATTCTGTTCTGAGTGTAAGGGGAACGTGACCCTTCCTTCACCAATATTTTTTTTCCCTTTGTGGCACTGGGCCTTTGCACTGAGCTACATCCCTAGCCCACTTTTAATTTTAAGACAGAATCTTGCTAAGTTGCTAAATTGCCCAGGCTGGGGCTATAGGCATACATCACCACGACCCACTTTTAAATTCTTTTCCTACAGGCCACTGGAGCAGGCATCACTTTATTGCTTGATGCCCAGCATCTGTGTGTCCTTTGTGGAATCACCTATTCTCCATGCGTAGGTCTTTCAGAGAAACAGAGTGGGGCCCTGCAATGAACTCGAGGGGTGGAGCACGGGACCCAGGCTCCAGGCACAGACACAGTGTGCTCCTCCTGCTACACTGACTGGCGTGCCACTGACACAGGGTCCTGTGGACTCCTGGGACTGCCGTGCCCTGTTTTCCCCATCTGAGCAGGAGAAGCACGGGGCTGCAGATGAAGCCAGTCACAAAGGGAAAGTCTGTTTGAGAATGAACTGACTCAGAAGACCAAACCTGGAGGAAACAGAGAATGTTCGAATGTACTCAAGGGAAGATTTGGCAGAGTTGGGCTGATTGCGTGAAGATAAACGAGGTTGAACTGTACTCCCCCTCAAAGATATGTTAACATCCTTCTTCCAGGAACTGGAGAGTGTGACCTTCCTGGAGGCAGGGTTTTGGCAGATGGAATTAAGCTGTAGAAGAAGATGAGGTGGTGTAAGAGGAGGGGAGGCCCTTATGCCAAGACAGCTGGATCCTTTTCACAAGGACACAGACATAGAGACTGACACACACAGAGAAGGGGCAGCTGCGTGAAGACACAGACGTGCACAAGGACACAGCAAAGGCAGAGGGTGCAGGTGCATCTAGGAGCCATGACCACCAGGGCCAATGAGCAGGCGCTAGAAGATCAAAAGGGGTGGGGAAGAGCGTGGCCTTGCAGGGCCTCAACTTCAGACTTCAGTCTCCAGTCTCCAGAGCTGCGAGACAAGAAAGTTCTGTCGTTTCAGGGCACCGGGTTTGTGATACTTTGTGATGGTAAGCCTAGGCAATCAATCAAATTACACAGAAAAACTAAGACTATGATAAGGGCTTTTGTTCTTTTACTTAACTCCAGAAAAAATAAATTTGTTCAGGAAGGGAGAGGAAAGGAGCATGGGTGCTGCATGGCAGAGTTGTCAAGAACTTCATAGTGATGGTACTATTGACCTCGGTTGTCACGCTGATCAAATGATAACATACTGAAGAATATATATGGATGGGGGAAGCCATCGTCCATGGAGCAAGGTCATACGATGCTGAGACTGAAAAGCCAAGAAGCAGCAACATGAACACTTTACTTGGATACATAAAGGTAAGGAGTAAACGATCCAGCTAAGACAGCTGAAGTTGCGGCCTTCCAGGAGCAGGAAACAGGACATAGGGTTGGCTTGGACCACATTTTGAAACAGGATTTGTAAAACTATTTACACCATATACACAGGTAGCTTTGAAATTATGAAAAAATATTTTAAAAGGAGAATATTTGAACCTGTGAAGAAATTGCTTGTACAATCAAGCAATATGCTCATCTTAGGCAGAAGTATGAAATGTATTTCAGGTGTTAGTTGCTGATAACTGTTTCCTGGGCAGTGGGGGAAGTTGAGTCAAAGTTCCTCCGTGACGTCTTCTCGTGGAGAAGAAGACTTGCTCCACGTTCAAATGCTGCTCATGTAAAAGAATAAAAATGTCCCTTGCTCTCAGTTTGTAACTACTGTTTAAAAGCAGGAGGGCTCAGTCTTTAACATTGAAGGAGGTTCTAAAGATGAAAGTTTTGGGGGTCTATGTTTCAATGGGGTGGAAGTCACCGGCACTTCCTCATCCTCCTGGGATCCTCAATCAGGTAAGTTCATTTTAGACCAGTAGCTAAGTGCTGAGAGTATGTGGTGCCCGGCACTGACCTAAGGCAGATAGCCGCTTATGCCTCACAGCCGTTCTGTTATCTACCTGGAGGAAGGGTCCAGCCTGCACTACCGCCTTTCGCCATCAGAGGGCAGTGGGAGCGCGAGAGCGCAGGAAGGAGGGGAAAAAGATGCCTGGCACCTGGCGAGTGGGCGGAAGTGTCTCGCGGTGTTTGCACTTACGGCATCTCAGTAGCTAGATATTTCATTGGTACAAATGGCGTGTTTTCTTCTCAACCTTGTGCCAATCCTAAAAGGCAGTGAGTTAGATCATCCTGCATTTGCCATGCCTATCTATTTCACGTCGAGCCAGAAATTTATTAGGAAAATGAAGAGAATGGCAAAAATAAGTTTAGATTGGCATCTCCTCATTCCCCTATTTGTAGAATAGATTTGGTGCGTGTTCTGAAAGAACGGAGTGTCAGTCGAAATGGTGTTCTGCTTTCATCCCCGTTATTATAAAATAGATGGGCTTCTCACACGCGTGGATAGACCATTTACTCTGATTTGTATCTTAGGAACGAATCTGACTTATTAGCACCGTTATTTGTAAACTGCTAACCCGGTTCCCTGGGCTGCAGTAATGCTATCTTGATGGGCTGCTGTGAAACTGTGAAGATGTCTGTCAGGCAGGAAAAATTATGTAAAAATGATGTGGGTATTGAAAATGGAATCGACAAAATGTAATAAACTCCTCTTGGGCTGAAGAGCTGAGCTGCATATATAATGAAGTACTTTAGGATTACATCACCTTTTATATAACATCTGGCAGTGACTTTTATTTCAGAGCTAATTTGAAGAAGCCAGGACTTTTTTTCTTCCCCTCCTCAAGCCTGCTTTTATCTGAAAAGAAGAAAAAGGAATGGTTACATTTTGCATGCAAAGAAAGCCAGAGAGACTAGATTACTCCCTTAGGGTAATGGAGAAAGGAAAAAGAAATTGAAAAAGGTCAGATGAACAAAGCAGAAGGAATAAAGAGGTTCAGGGGATTCTTAGTGAAATCAGACCATCGGAGCCACCAAATGTGTGATCTGCCTGCTCCTCTCCCCACCTGTCCGCCTGGCCTGGCTCTGGTTCCATTGACCTGACCCAAGAAACTACATAAAGAGTCTTTCCTTAAATATTTGAGGGGAAAGATTGGGAAAAAAAAATCAAATAATTAAGGAGAGTCCTAAGCTTGCTTTCTTTAGCCTCTGAGTAACAAAGCTTTTGGTTAACCAACTCTCCTCTCCGCAATGGACAGACTGCCTGACCTATCCTAGTATCCATGTGGGCAGCTCAGCTTTGATGTCTACGGGGATAGAGGGGACAGATCTTTGTGAGCATGAATGTGAACTCAGCCCTTGAAGCCAGGCCCCAGGCGGGGGAGGAGCCCCTTGTAGCCTCCCCTTCTCCTGCCCGCCTGGCTTCTCTCCCCACGCTTGCCCTGGCACCCTGGACCTTGCTGACCCACGTTTACTGATTTTAGCGCCCTCTTCCTCATGTGGTCCTTGCTTTTTCCATTCTTCCTTCCACCCTGGAAATGACCTTTCCTGAATGTCAGAGTCATGCCTGTAATGCAGAAGAGGCAGCGTCTTACTTTCTTATCTAATGGATTTCCAACCATGTTTCTAAAGGTTCATTGGATGCCTGAAAATCAAACAACAGATTTGCTTATTGTAAGAAAGTATTTGTTCTCAGGGAGCTAAAGTATGTGATGAAATCCCTAATTATGGTTTCTTCCAGTGCCACCTCCTTCAAGCCTTGGCAACCCTGTGGGTGGGTGAGAACAGGCACCGCGGATGGAGTGGGTGGCGACTGCCACTCGTTGCGAGCTAAGGGAAGTTAATCCAGAATCTCTCTCTTTGAGCCTTGGCTGTGCTCTCAGCCCAGTGCAAGAGGGCAACTGCTGGACGAGAAGGTCTTATTCTTAATCTAACTCAAGAATAACCACACATAACCCCCAGAGGCAGTCACTGTGGCATCAGTGGACGTGGGCTTCATGGGTAGACATGGTGGGGTAATGGGGTGGTTGGGGCTGGACAAAGGATACCTGAGGGGTGGTGGTGTGGTGTGGGTTGGAAAACTCTAAGATCCCCGGAGTCCTGGAGGCAGGGGACTCCAACCTGGTCTCAGCCTGGTCAGGGTAGACTCATGGCTGGCACTGTGGGAAGGAGACTCTGGAGAAATCTTTCTGTTGTCTTGAGGAGACCCAGCCCCTTTTCTGATTGCCATACTGCCTGCCAGGAAACAGCTGTATCATTCCCTAAGGTAACTTAGGAAAGACTGATTTTTGAGTACAAAAGTTTTGAGAATGTCAGTGTTTAATATTTGATATACATTGTTGCTGAGCACACTACCCCCAAGCTTAATGTTTTGAAACAATGTTCTTTTAATTATATCTCATGTATGTAGGTTGGAAATTGAAGCAGTGCTTGGCTGGGTGATTCTTTTGCTTTGCATGGCAATGACAGAGCCGCTCAGTGATTTGGTAGGGGCTGAAGCATCCAAGATGGCTTCACTCATCTCACTGGGGTCTTGACAAGAACAGCTGGCCGGCTCTGGGCCCCTTTCCCTCTTCGTAAAGTCTCAGGGCATCTCCACAGTTTCTCTAAAAGGTAGTTGGGTTTTCATAGTATTTCACTCAGGACTCTACTAGTTCTCTTGGAGACTTAGGCTTGGGCTTGGCATAGCACAAATTCTGTCCTATTCCACTGGTTGCTGCAATCACAGGCTATCCCAGACTAACAAATAATGGAAACAGATATTTCCGCTCAAGGAGAGGAGTGTCAAAGAATCCACACCCATTTTTGCGTAAATATGGAGTTGCATAAATGTGTCGTGGAAGAAAAGCAAAGAAGACGCCCTATGGAAGAGACCTATTCCCTGTCCTTCTAATCTAAGGACCCTCGGTTTTCCCGAGGGAAGTGGCAGTCCATGGAAGGATTTAGCTTGCTCTTCTCCTGCCACTTCAGGAAAATATTTCAAAGAAGGTTGGGACTATTTTCATTTTTCTCCTCTGTGTCCACAGCTGTGCCACTGACTACACAAGCAATGGATTGAGTGAGGTTTGGAAACTTTCTAGATTTTTCAGTTTGGGTAAAGCAGGGTGAGTTAGGAAGAGAATTATTATTTTCAGTCAAATCTAACTAAATTTAATTTCCTCTGTCTATAATTTTTCTATAATAGATCATAGCAAAAACTTTAACAAACCCAATAGCAATAGTATATTGCTCCTTAATATAGGTGTCATACAGTTGACTGTCATGGGGTCCTCTTTTGGGAACCCATTTAATTTAGTTAATTTTTGGAAATATATATATATATATATATATATATATATATATATATATATATGGTATGCATTTTAAGGATACAATAGGGCACAGAATAAAAATCTCCTACACATTGCTATTCTTGAACCTCTCTTTTCCCTTTGATCAACTCTTTTTTTGGTATATCCTTCTGGACAAATTCTGTGCATCTACAAATACCCACTCTGTGTGTGTACGTATAATTATAGAATGTATAATTATGTATCCTTTCCCCCACAAGTAGATGCATACTATATTCTTTCTTGAACCTTGTTTTTATGAAACAATATATCAGAATTTGTTCCACATCAGTAAATATAGATTAACTTATTTTTCCCCAAGATCTACATATTATTCTGTAGCATGAACATCGTCTTATCTTTGTTTTGTTTTAAAGCCCGTCTCCTGCCAATGAATATTAAGTTGTTTCTAACCTTCTGCTGTTATGAGCAACATTACAATGAATAGCGCTGGACGTGCATATTTGTGCATAGTGTATAACTGCATCTAGAAGTGGGATTATAGGATTGAAGGGTAAGAGCACTGTAATTCCCATATCTATTACCAGATGATCTTCCATAGAGATTCTATTTGTTTACCTTCCTCCACTCGCCTTTGGTTATAGATTTTGGAGATTGTCAGTGGAATTTATTTTGTGAAGAAACAAGATGTAAGATTGAAAAAGGTCAATATTTGTGTTTTTATATCAGGCTTCACTTTATGAGATTTCTAAGTACTTTACCAAACTCTCTGGCAAAGTTGTCCAATGCCAGGCACCCTCTGCTAGGAGAAAGCCTGCCACACACAAGAGCGGGAAGTTTGGGCTTGGCACGGTGACAGTCTGTTCTGGTTTGGCATTGCCAGTACTCACTGTAGGATTTCAATTAAGCCAATCATCCTTTCTTTGCCCTCCATTTTTTATTTGTCAAATGAGTATTTGGAGTACATGATCTCAGACAAATGCTTAGACCCAAAATTACTGGATTCTATGAAAATTCTTTTACTTTTTAGAATATAATAAAAAGTTCTGTTCAGGAACATAAGTTGCAAGGCCCTGTGCAAAACAAAAAGACAAGGGCTCCTGTTAGAATATATACATATATATTCAGCTTCAAGATGGCTTCAGAAGAGCACGAAACCAAATGTGGGCCTGTCTGAGGGCAGGGACCCAGTGCAATTGCACAGGGGCTAAGTCCACTATGACAGCCCTGCTCCTACAAGACCTCTGGTCTCCAAATCAGTGATTTACTTCTCCTAAGTACTTGTGGCTGCTTGATTCACACGTGTGTCTGAGCAACCCATCATCTTCTCGTAGGAAATCTGCCTTGGGGTGCAGCTCTTTGCCATCAGAAGCTGCCCGAAGCTGTGGCATGTGCAATGGGTGCCCATGGATAGGGCCACAGGCAGCACAACCTGACTTGAGGGCAACCAGTTCATAGCTTGACAGGAAATACTGTAACTGGTGGGAGTGAAATAATAACATTGGCAGACAGACACTGGCATCAGAGCCGAAGTACATGGCAAGGATCAGCCAGCTGGACTGAGGTTAGGGGGTGGGGGGAGCGAGTAGGTAGGGAAAAGAGAGCCCACACACTGTGCCACGTGTAACTGCACAGTGATTCCTCATTACTTCAGGAAGTTTAAGTAAGTTTATTTCTGTCCTTTGTAACCCAAAGAGCCTAATTAACTCAGTGTTATGCTGGACCATAGCTTCAGCCCCCTAGGGAGTGTGGATTAAGAACAATTAGAAGTATGAACATAGGAAATCAGCTCCAGACCTCCATCTTATCCTTCCTTTGCTGCTGCTGTGTTGGAATCAGCTGGCCGAGTCACCTGTGTGGGCCAAGGGAGGATGATGCAGGCTCAGAGCGGGCCTCTTCTGTCTTCTATCCCCTCCTTCTGCTTTATTTGTATCTTGGCCAACTTTCTTGTATATCCTTAGGCGTTCCTTTTCCTAACTTCTGCTAAGTTATTCTTGACATCTTGTTCTACTCCAGTGGAGTAGCCCTAGGAAAAATGTAGCTGTCAAATGTACAACAAGACACAGGGTTTCTTGGCATATATCTTTTTCTTTCTGTTGGACTATGCTAGTGGATCCCTGGAGTCAGCAGCAGGCTGAGGCACAAGCTGGAGTAAAGGACCTCTGCAACCTTTTGCAGTTTAGTCATGCTGAGGAAAGACTTCCAAATGGCCAATGGGATCCCAACCACTAATTAAAGAATACCTATATAATCGCTGGATGTTCTCCGTTTTCCTTCATGGTTCAGTAGAGGCTGAGTTTGTTGGTCTTCAGATGAATAATCAACTAATTTGGTCAGAAATGTCATATAACTTATCATTGATGGTAATTTGCTTTCGAGGATGCATTAGAATCTGTGGTGTGTGGGTGCATTACTGATAGTAACATGCCGCACACACAGGGTAGCCCATTTGAATGAGGTACACATAAAACTGCATCATGTGAAATGGGTCCTTGTTCACATAGCTCACTGTGCAGGCCAACCACCCTGGAGAGCATGAACTAGGACTCAGGGTGCTCCTCTTCCTCAAGGGTGCCTCTTGTGGGGGGCATAGTTGAGCTGTACTTATGGGGTAATCCAGGAAAACAAGTTGCTTGTTTGGGGCTAAATGTGGAGAAAGAAACTTTTCTGTTTGCTTTTATATCAAGGCCAAAAAGGAAAAAAGGTTGAATGCTAAAGTTCTAATTTCATTCTGGTCTTGCATGTGGGCTAGATTTCACCAATAGGTTCTGTGGTGTACACATAGACAGAGACTGCCTTACACCTATAGACCCTCTGGGGTGATTATCATGGGAACGTGCTCAAGTCATGTGTGATCAACCTTTCTATATCTGAAAAAGGGAAAAATGAGCTTGGTAATATTTCCAGATTCATTTTGCTGTGAATTCCAGGAACCTAAGTCATTGTAAGCCTCTTGGAATGAAGATGCTAACATTGACGTTACCCTAAATGCTGAGACACAGTTCCCACATATTTTACTGTTATGCTGTTTATTTCCATGATACATACCTAGGAGTTGAAAAATAATAATAATTTAAACAGATTTTCTTAACAGAAGCATTAATAGTTGGGGACTATTTGGATGGTTGAAAGTGACCAGAAATACATCAGTGTCTGAACACACCACAGCAGATATATTTATTCAGGTTTATATGGAGGCTAGCACGGTAACAGGGTAGTAGGTGGGTGGGCCAAGACGATGTCATTTATTCAGGCATTTAAAGCATTGTCAGTAAACTTTCTCCTAAGAGTCACAAATGCATGCTGGCAATAGAGATGTGAGGGAACGAACTCCCATGGATTAGAACCTGATTATCCTGAGGAAACCCAGGGTGAAATTAATGGCTAATTGCTAGGATGTGGAGGGATTCATGTTACATTACCACTGTGCTCTCTTATGGAAGCAATGTGGCTTATTTTATCACTTATATGTCCCAGTTGGTTATGAGGACATTTTCATAAGCATACATATTTCACAGCCCACATGCTAAGTGCTGAAGCAATGTCATTTAATTTACAACTGAATATAGACCTACCATCGCACATTACCCATTTGTACAGAATCATGGTTTCTTCTGAAAAACCCTTAACAAGAGCAATATAAACTGTCAAGGAGAGTCAGCCTTCCTCAGGCGCTGTAGAAGTCTTCCTCGCTCTGATACCACCAGGACTCCGTAGGTGGTGAGCAGTGTGCTTCTGGTGTGGACAGAGAGAGACAGAGCAGGCACACAATTTGTGATTTAAATGAAACGTCACTGAACAGTAGAAATTAGGCAAAAAAGTGAGAAATTCCAGAGGCCAGAATGAAGGAGGGCATTAGACAATATGATGTTTTCCTTCAAAATTTACTCTGCCCTCAACCTGGCCACAAAATGTGCAAACAATGTAAAAGGATATGAATAAAAAGTAAACATTTTAACCTCTCACCCCTCCTGAACTTTATTTCTCTTGTCAGAGGTAACCATCGGGATTTTCTTCATACATAGTTCTTTCACACTCAAATTTATATGTGTATCCAAGCATATAGGCTTTTAAAGAAGCAGATGAGGTGATAATTCACACACTGTCATATTTAGCCATGTATCCAAGTGCAAATAGATCAGATATATTCTTTTAAACTTATAGTATTTGTCTCATTTACGGACATTTAGCTTTCTTTCCTACAAACAATAGTTCAGTGAGTATCCTTGCCAATACTTCTTTGTGTAAGCATTTCTCTAGAATAGGGGCTTATCTGTGGGCTTTCTTTGCGAACCTTCGTGGTACTGACATACACTGCCCTGTTGCCGTCTAAGCAAATGCTCATTTTCATTCCTAACATCAGTGTGTGAGGCCTCCGTTTTGCTCATATACTTGACAACTCTGGATATTATCAAATTTCTTAATTTTAGCCAATGTTGGGAATTAAGACTGACTTAATTGTTTTAACTTATATTTTCTTGATTAGTAAATGTTGAGCATATTTTCCTGTAGTATTTGATCATCTCTGCATTTGTTCTGTGAAATATCTATTCTCATCCAGTTTTCCTGTTGTGTTGATTTAGAGTTACTCTATGTATTTTGTGGATCTAAATTACTTGGATTTTATGTGTCTCACATATTGTATGTACTTTGACATTTGTCATTCTTTTCTTTCATCATATCTTATCTTGTAAAGAAGTTTATGTTGCTTGCTGTGGTGGTGCACATATGTAATCTCAGCATTTGGGAGGCTGAGGCAGTGGGATTGCAAGTTTGAGGCAAGCCTGGGATATATAGTAAGATCAAGACCAGCCTAGACTACATGGTGAGAACCTCAAAAAGAAAAACACAACAAATAAACAACAGCCACAAAAGAAATGTGTGTTGTCAAGTCTGTCAGTCTTTTCCTTTATGGTTTAGTGGTTTTACCACTGTGTTAAGATTACAAAAACATTTTCCCAAGTACAAGGTAGGTGAAAAATAATCTAATCCTTTAATGAGTCTGATATTCATTGACAAAGTTTTATGTAACATGTGATGTAGGAAAAATTTCCTTTTTTTCCTTGAACAAAACTTCATTTCAAGACTTCTGATATATGCTGTCTGTGATACACTGGATTTCTTTTTTTTTTGTACCAGGAACCAAGCTCAGGACCTTATGCTTGCCAGGTAGGTGCTTATGCCACTGAGCTATATTCTCGGCCCTGACGCCTTGGATTTACATGTTCTTAGGATATATACAAAGAGTCATGAATAATTGCAGCTTTCTGGTTTGGACAACTGATTGGTTGGTGAAACAGGAAGTACACACTTACTGAAACAGGAAATACACATCGAGTAACAAATTAAAAGGAAAAGTTTTGCACATTTGATATAGAGCCAGGAATATATGTGATGAGATTTGTGAGATATCAGTATTTAGAAGTTTGTGGAGAAAGGAGAAGGTTATTTGTTTTTTTTTTTATTGGCTAGGGATTTATCAATTTTATTTATTCTTTCAAAGAATCCGCTTTTTCATTAATTATTTTTTAATTTTATTTTAAAGACAAAAGAATGGAGACATATGAACCAGAAAAGCCATAAACAATACAGAAAATACAAAGTTATACAGAATATAGTAGGGAATTAGAACTGGATGTTGTATTACATAGTTAT